>JAVTVY010054490.1:0-28977 GCA_036873755.1 Hanleya hanleyi | reverse complement strand
TAATTTCCACCCATGACACAATTATCTTTTAGGACATCCTATGTTTTTGTTCAATTTCAACAGCGCCACGTATAGGCCAAAATGCCGCCTTGTCGTGCCATCTCCTTTGGACTTGTCCATCCTTAAACTCCAATTATTCGACCAAATACATATCTCTTCTTGCATGGCAAATTATACATTTATTATATTATCAAACTTTGCAGCTACCGAAATAGTTATATAGAAACCATTAATTTACAAGCATTTGTCGACTTCTGAATGAAATATAATATTTGAAAGCATTTAAAATAGAAATAAGTTAGTGCGTTTCAGGCAGGCTCAGTCCAAGTTCCGAACGACTCCTTAGTGACGAAATTATAATGACCATAGTTTGTTGTGGCGCGTTGTAACAGTACGAACAAGGCGTTGGCATCTATCATTTGAGATTTGTCTTATGTTTAATTATTGGTATTAACTGAGCGTCACGGTTCAGTGCAAAGATATACATAAACATAGTTGGAAACTACACGAACGTTGCAGATCTGAAACTTCAGGTATGTATTCTTGCAGGTCGGTTATTATTGAACCGAGTGTTGTTGTTGTTGTTGTTGTACGTTGTTGAAGAGTATTTTGATTAGTGCTGAAACGTTGATTATTAAGTTGTATAGCCCGCCTAAAAGCGTATTATGTGATCTGACGATTTCCGACCGTTTGTGTCCGCTCTATTTCTGAGACAGTCTTCCATGTACAGTTCCATGTTTGTGTGAGTGAATACTCGATGGACAGAGGCGTATTTGGGTATATTTGACGCGTATCAACATGGTCTGGCCTATTAACCAGAAAATCATTCAACCGTTCGTGTTAGCCAGGTTGACATGGTTTCGTTCGTTCCTACTACGCCATGATGCCTCTCACTGAAATTGCATGTACACTCCAGGATCACACGGCTCCATGGGTCGATCGGCTCCATCCGGCAATGAAACAAGCCCTCCCAGGTCTCTGACCATTTGTTTTATCGAGTTCGACAAAGAGTTTGATTGACATGAAGTGCTCATCCGTCTGCAGTCAGTCTTCAACCATCAACGTTCAGTTGAATTCTCCGACATTATATTCGTATGTGTCACGTGCTCAGCAATATATCGTGCGGATCACTTGACTGGCCGTACGAAGATAATGGCGGAAGTTCAACCTGTCATGGATGATTGAAGACTGAATGCAGACGGATGAGCTCTTCACGGCAATCAAACTCTTTGCCGAACTCGATAAAACAAATGAACAAAGAGCTGGGAGGGGTTGTTTTATTGCCGGATGGAGCCGAATGACCCATGGAGCCATGTGATCCCGGAGTATACATGTAAGTTCATTGAGAGGCATCATGGCATAGTAGGAATGAACGAAGCCATGCCAACTTGGCTACGTTCGTGTCCGGTCTATATCTATGACAGTTATTTATTCCCAGTTGCAACTTATACACTAGGTGGAGATGAGGTATTGCGTATCAGAATTGAGGTCGAGGTCAGAGATCAAAGGCCAATGTGACCTAAAAACACGAATCATTTAAACCCTTTTTTTTGTGAGAGGAGAGGATTAATATGGTGGAAACGGTCGCGATGACCCCAATACCAAAGAAATTACATATTACAATTTTTGTGTCTGTAGATAGGGGTGGACGACTTGTTACGTACCCAACTTTAGGTCAAGTTCAAATTATGGTAATAAGGTCATTGTGACCCCGAAATCAGGAAAGTTGATAGATTAGGTGGAGACGATGTGTCACGCACCAAAATTTACATCAAGGTCAAATGTCAAAGTCACTGTGACCCCAAAATCAAGTTTCGATTTTTTTTTGTATCTGTGGCTATATCAAGGGGACGATGTGTCATGTACCAAAGTTTAAGTTCAAGATCAAACTCACTGTGACCCCAAAATCAGGAAATTATTAAAAATCGACAAGATGACCTGAAAACATATTGTCCATCCCCACCAAGATAGAAGTCCCTGACAAAACTATATTGGCAAAGTGAGCATACATACACGTATGGTATTTCAAGCAGCAGCAGGGGGGGGGGGGGCAGCATACCAAATCTGTTCAGGCTGAGGAAAGAGCAGATAGCGTGGGGGTCCCTAGAGGACTTCTAGGGTGTCGGACTTTTTTTTGTGGAATCTGTTCAGAGAGCAGATTTTTTGACAGAGTTTATCAGGACAAAAAAACCACGACCGTTTCGTAGCTACGGGTTACGTGTAATCCAAACTGCAAATGTAGAGTACTTTCCACACTGCATTCAGGTTGACAGGTTAATGAAACGAGATACAAATGGGGAGAACCGAACAATGGTGTACGTGCAGTTTCACACGGAGTACGTGGGTTTATTTTTACGTACCGCCCGACCTATATACTCAGCACCGATGAAGCCAGTTAGGGGTACTGGTTAACCGTGACATATAGATTTACCCAGTAGAACCTTGGCATATAGTTAATAAACACACGATAAATAGTTATTCTTGGCAATAAACGTACCTATTTGTAGACCACGGTAGTCCTGTTTATTTCTGTAGTGTGTAGCTTCACAACTGCCAAATTCAGGACTTAGTTTCATGCCATGCTGTACGACATATAAACAACGTTATCGATACACGTCACTAGAAACTGGGCTACACATAACCTGACGCGTCCGCGTTTATTGTGCACACAATAGAATCAATATATAATCAACACGCATAATTATTTCTATTAATGAAATAGCATTTGAAGTTCAGGACATCGCAATTCAAACAGTTCGGGCTTTACACTAGCATTCAGCCCTGTGCTTAATAACAGACACATATGAAAAAGATATAATTTATTTTTTTTCTTCGAATATTAGAAGACTGGGGATAGAGCAGAGGTAGAGTAGCTAAACTCAAATGCTACCGATCCGAGTTCGAAACCCAGTCGCACCACGTTTGTTGTCGAGGAACAGGTGTTCCCTTGTTATATACTATAGCTGTCGGTATATATCTTATTAAAGACTTTCCCGGGGTCTTTGGTGAGCGTATATGTCAATTGCCATCGGAGGGAGGAGGGAGGAGGGAGGGAGGGACGGAGGAGTGGTAGATGGAGGGAGGAGAGGAGGGGTAGGTGGAGGGCCTGCTTACTATACATTTAATTACCTAATTAACCTAATTCACCAATCACAGTATTAAAATTCAGTGACCCCAAATTTTGTGTAAAAAATCAAATAAGTGATTTTAATAAATTTGATCACTCTCTAAAATCATTTAAATATTACTCAAGAAATAATGGATTATCTGCATGATTTTGAATCATCTGTCAATTTGCTGTTTTAATAAATATACCCAATCCCTGATTTTATGGTGGAAAAATTCTTTTCCTCCGACTGAATTATTACAGGATAATACCATATTTCAGGAATGAGAAAAAATATCAGCTACACCTTATTCTGTCAAAAAATATCGAAACCAAATTGGGCTCATCAAAGTCTCTGACAGTGAGGGGTAAGGAAAAAAATAGACAAAAATATGGTGGGCAAGAGGCGATATAAAGCGCCTACTTCAAAATGTTCGCGGGGAGGATTCCTTGCTTTGAGCTAGTGTATGTAGGTTACTATCGATTTTTTT
Organism: Hanleya hanleyi; assembly: GCA_036873755.1. Classification (NCBI taxonomy): domain Eukaryota; kingdom Metazoa; phylum Mollusca; class Polyplacophora; order Lepidopleurida; family Hanleyidae; genus Hanleya; species Hanleya hanleyi. Next base: position 25,380 of record JAVTVY010054490.1, on the reverse strand, counting down.
CTCTCGTCTTCATTGAGAGGGGAAGCCTCTTGAACGGCTCGCTATCAGATCCGGCAGTCAGTAGCCGCACGCAGTATCTCCGTGAATGGCGTTCTGTGGAAAAAGGTAAGATAAGATGCGCGATCGCCTATGACCTGCAAGCTGCACACTGACAAGAGCGACCATAGACGTTTATTCCCGTACAGACGATGCATCCGCTTTACTAGCCTTTCAGTCATCAGAAAGGTCCGTACCTAAGCTAGTTGAACCAAACGTTGCAGATCCGGCAGTCAGTAGCCGCACGCAGTGCTGTAGTATTTATTGTCCGCTTTCGCGCGTGTAAATGCGACAGAGTGCCTACTTCAAAATGTCCGCGGGGAGGATTCCTTGCTTAATCAGCAAGTCTTTCGTGGCTAAGGCTAGGCCGACGTCAGCAATAAGCTTTCCTACGTCATAGCCGGTGAAATCCAACTTGGGGGCAGGGCCTTTCCAAACAATTTTGCCCAGACGAGCATAACCTATCGCTAAGCCGCTAACGACAGCGGCATGATAGGACATGTTGGCTAGCATTTTACCATCGATCGACGACATGTCTTATATTGCAGTGTCAGCCATGGCTTTAACATGATATGCTAATGTGCCGAAAAAGGCCTAACTACGTGTTCGTGCGGACATCGTAGTGGTTCCCACGGTTCCGGGTGGCAGGGGCTGCGCATGGCGTCTTTAATAATCCACCTGTAGAAAGCAGTTTATCGTGATTCTATCTCGATTGCCCTGGCAAACTGTTTCCTTGCTTCCTCCCTGCCTTGCTTCAGAAGTGCGTTTTTTTTCTTCCTGGCTGATATGGGATGCTTTCAACGATTTAGCCCTGATTGCGTTCTTCATTGCATCATATTTAGTTTTCTCCGCTAGGATGTGACGGAACTCGCTATCAGAGATCTTGTTATCCACAAGTGCTTGCGAGATTGCATCTGCGATGGAATCCAACTTTGATGACGCTAGGACGCGAATTTCATCGTGTTTTTTAGCTTTGATGGTCAGGCGTCGAGATATGGACTTGCACGCTATTCCAGCCAAACCACTTGAAAGAGCCGAGACTTAAAGCGCTACAACAACGGGTGCGGCAATTATAGTCGACAAGAGGCCGACCCCAGTCGCGCCGAGACCCAAAGCCACTGTGGCAAGCGCAGCGTCAACGCCATCTACAGCATTCACCGCTTTGCGGTATTTTTTGTACAAGCTCGACCGGGAATCACGATCTTGGGAGAGTTCATGCTGTATATCACAGATGTGCTTTAGCCTGTAGTCATGCGCGGATTCGGCCTCGTCCAATGTTGGATATAGTCCCATGATAAATCTATATGCTGTTGTCAAGAATATCTAACGCGAGGTTATCCAAGGGGCGGTTGAACACCTTGAGAGATTTTAAGCAGACGCCTTCAGCTAGGAAAATGTTGCCCACGGTCACAACGTTCCCTACTTTTGTAGTTATGCCCTCTAACGACAGATGCACGCGACAGGCTTATTAACTGCGCTGAGAGCAAAGAAAATCCCCAACTCTTGATCAGCGTGCTTATCAAGCCACTTGATCTGGAGATCTGGTAGTATGTCCACCAATCTATCGGGAGCGGGAGCGGGCGGTAACAGTATTGCAGCAACGATAGTTGAGTCTGAAGGAAGAGTGGTCAGGGCGGGTAACGACGTATTTATTACCAGAGCTCCTCGAGGATCAGTGCTTCTTAAATAGAATTTCCAGTCCTGGAGGTGTATTTTGACGTTGTTTTCAATCGGACTGTAGGACAGGAATGCCGTACCTCGATTTAAAACCTTTCTCACAAACCCGGCTTTATCGACCTGTACTCCCGATTCGACCACATTCCGGCGAGAGTCCATTGTCCTTTTTTCCGTTTTAACGAGGCTATATCTCACGTGCGTCCGTGCGTTTCCCGTGTTAATATCTTCAAGATCTTTGAAACTTACATCCGTGTTTCTTCCTGGCGTAAGCTTCTTTCGATGGTATAAGCCGTTTCTGAACTGAAAGCCGTATAGGCGGTCATTGTGACCCACGTCGCCAAACCCTTCGGTATCCGCGAGATCGCTTAAGGCTAAATCACTGCATCTGGGCCCAGCGGATTCAACCATCGTTGTCATGAATACCAAGAGTTACACTCATATAAGCAGTCTTTACAGGTGTATTTGATCTATCTAACAGGGAGAACGTTAGCTGTAGGATAGGGCCAGATATTAGTGGCTTATACTGTGGATTAGGGAAAGAAATGGTTTTTCCGCAGTTTACTCCCTCACCGGTCACAGCTATAGCTCTGAGAAGAGTGGAAGGGTAAGCCACACAAGGGTATGCAGTGCTTGTGCCAGCCGTCTCCATTGCCTTCCCCACTAGATTGTGCGATGTGCTCACCTCACCCAGGTGAGCGAACACTTCTTTATGGGGTGCTAGTGTGGGGAAGCTGTCGCCCTGCACTGTCCCAGTCAGGATACTGTCAGGATTTGAGAATCCCAGGAGCCGCGCAAGGCCAAACAGTTGTATGCTATTGTCGATCGTCAACTTCAGTCGACCGGTGGCATGGTTTATCTCCAGGCCCGCCCCGTGTGGCTTAAAGACCTCTTTATTAAGGGAACAGACATTGTAATAACCGCTAGGGACAGCCACAAGCTTTCCGCCAACAGAGAAGCTAGTTCCGGCTGGGACGTTCTCCCATAGTGGGTAGAAAGTGAGCTCGAGCAGTGCTACTTTGTATTGTCCGTTTTGGTTCTTGAGCGCATGTGTGAGGTCGACTGCTGCGCCATTTTGAATGTTGCTCAGTGTTACATACATAACCGGCCACAGGAAGTGCTAAACCAGCAAGGATTGCGCATGGATAGACACGCCTTTAGCTTCAATACAAAGGCCACCTACCAAGCGGGCGGGGTGTACACCGCTGGAACGAGTGTTACTGGGACGACATTCACTCACCAAGATATCCTGGTGAACACAGCAAGTGGTGGCTTTGCGGCCCAGTTTCTTGACCCACTCTTTTACAGTCCCGCTCGTCGGAACGACTGGCTTGGAAGGAGTCGGTGTTGGGGTGCCCCCGCCCGTCAAAGCAAGCACTAGCGTGGACACGATGAAGCCCAGCGCAGTGAGGATGCTAACAACGGTTATCCCCTGCTCTCTGAACAATGTGCGAAGTCGCTCAGCCAGGGTAGTATCTTCGTTGAGGACGCGGTTTATCGTCTCACGGATTCGGTTAATCTGTGAGCGAAGAGCCTCCCGACTGGCAGTTGCAGCCTCAAGGCGGGCGGCCCGCTCATCCTTGAGTTCTCGAACACGCTCCGCGACGCGCCTTTGAGAGAACTCATCTACATCAGTCTCATTCAGTTTTCCTTCCTCGAGAGCAATGCGGTCATCCAATGCTGACAGCTTGGCCAGGTTGTTGGTGAGCTCACCCCGAATGGTCTGGAGGGCTTTGTCAAGCCCGCGCAGCTCTCTGAGATTTAAGGGGGGGTCGCGCATGGTGCCGAGGACTACATCGATTTGCGCGTCCGTGAAGGCCGTTTCCATTTTCTGAACAGCGTCTGTGGCTACCTTGGCTCTTCCGTCGAGGTCCTGGAGTTCAACGCTTTTGACCGCCGCTGCAGCTCCACCAAGTTCTTCGCTCGCTGTCTGTAGAGCTACCACAGCCTGAGGGGGCAGCTTTTCCGATGCCTTACGGCGCCAGTCTGTAAACCCTAGTTCATCCCGAATCGCGTTGATACCGCCACGCTTCCCAGCTACCGTGGACAGGGAGAGAGGTCGGCCTCTACGAAGGTTAATTAAGTCCAAGTTGGGGAAAGCCACAAGGCGCAGCTTCCCGTCAGTCGTGACTTCAAACCTCGAGTAATCCCTACCTAGGTTGGGAGTAAGCCCCTCCTCTGCCTGGTAGTAGTTGTAGTAGTCATCGACAGTTGTCTGGTCTAACTCTTGCTGAAGAGAGAGAGGGCGCTCACCTTCCTGCGCTTGCGCGTCCGAAGGACCCACTCTGTCTGATGACAAATCGACATCGTCCCTCCTCATTTCTGTCTCGTCGAGACGGCCGGTATCAACATCATAGTCCGCCATATTGAATAGTCCGCCATATTGAATAGACACAGCTTATCACTTCAACAAGATGGCTTCTTCGCAATACGGTCGCAAGCTTAATCCCTACCGCAGACTTCGCGAGCCACTTGGGATCAAGGGGGTTCGCCAGGCAGTTGTGATCACAAACAACCCCAGCACTATCGATCAGAACCAACAGCTACTGGTGCGCTTTCCCAATCTCGGAACGAACGATGTTATCGTTCCGGGGACCGCCCGCCTCGCCTTCAACATCGAACTGAAATCATCCGACGTGAATCGAACCGTGGTTCAGAATTTGGGCCGCGCAATCATAAAGAAGACAACAATCAAAATCAGCGGCAACGAGGTTATGAGCATTGACGACTCCGACGTATACTACTGCTATCACGACCTGTGGAAAACAGCCAAAGAGCGCGATAATGCAGCCTACCAGGGTATAGATACTGGCAGAACCCAGAACACGACAAAGCTTCGGGTTGGTGCCGGGAATGCTGAAAACAAGAAAACAAATAAAGCCATAGCGCTGGCATATGGCAACCGCTTCTTTGTCCCGCTTGACTTCGAGTTGCTGGACAGCCACATGCCTTTCTACCAAAGTGCGCTTGGTGGTCGTCTGGAGTACGAACTGACATTCAACGACTACAGTCGCGTGATCGTCGCAGAGGATGATGAAGCCGCCAGTTACAATATTGAAAACGTCTGCCTGGAGTTCGAAATGGTCACGCAGAATGATCTCGCTAGATTGATCCGAACCAGTATGCAGGACGCCTAGCCATCCTCTATGACAGGGTGCTCCGCCACCGCAAACTGACACGTAACAAGTCTGACACTCTCTGGAACATCAACGTGAACGTGCCCGCTCGCAGCATGAAGGGCATTCTTATGCTGTTCGAAGAACCTGACCCCTGGGCTCGCGACACTGAGGACTTCTATAATCCGCTCATCACGAAGGTAGAGGTGTGCATCGAGGGGGTGCCGAATCAGCTGTACAGTCAAGGACTGAGAGCGCATCAGCTGTGGGATGAGACCAAGAAAGAGTTTGCAGCCGGTAGTAAACGTCAATCCGGGGTTGCAATGGCCGCAAAAGACCTGGATCTGGCAGACGTCTCCCTGGGGGAGTTCCTGACCGCAAAATATGCACTATGGCTGGATCTGCGAGTCACGGACGATGACGGACTACATGGGAGCGGCCGAAGAGTAGTGAATGCCAGCGAGGGCATCACCATCCAGATCACAAAGGAAGCAGAGCCGGCCGGCGCATTGAACGTTTATCTGTACATCGTCATGGATGCACAAATGAATATCGAGGATGGCCGACTCAAAGAAGTGCTCAGTTAATGGCGCAGCCCCGCTGCTTCCCAAAGACCCCACTCCGCTATTATATGTGGCCAGACAGGGTGTGGTAAGACGGTTTTCGCCCTTGACCTGCTCGAAGGCCACTTCCGTGGTGTCTTTGAGCACATCGTCATCCTTTGTCCCACGATTCTCTACAACAGCACCTACCTAGCCCGACATTGGGTCTGGGCTGACCCAGAGATCTACATAGCCGACCCCGGCGAGCGTCTCCACGACTCTCTGCGAGCATTCTATCGCCTATTTGCCGGAGAACACACTTTGTACATCATTGATGACTGTGCCGCAAGCACGGCTCTAACCAAAAAGAAAGACAGGCTGTCTGAGCTAGCCTTCAGTGGCCGCCACACAGAGCAGAGCGTTTGGGTGCTGACCCAGAAGTACAACTCGGTCTTGAAGGATCTACGAGAGCAGACGCGATGGTGCGCCCTGTTTCACTGTAAGGACCGCGATTCTTTTGAAGAGTGCCTCCGCGAGAACGATGTTATTCCAACAAGAGATGAGCGACTCAAAACTAGGGCGCTGCTGGCAGAGACAAAACATGCAAAACTCCTGTTAAAAACTGACCAGCCGGCTGCATATATGGTTGTTGTTTAGGCCGTAAATGTGGGAAGTGCTCTGCTTTGCCAGATTCTTACTCTCGGAGCCTTTGTGTATATCATCTACGAATATACTAAATTGAAGAGATACGTAAGTCATAGCATTAACCTTTGCCAGCGGTACGCGCATGTGATACGGGCCACGCACGTAGCAAACATGGATTGCGATGAGATTATTGACGAGCTGTTGGAAGAAGAGGCCGGCGGTCGTGCAGCCAAGGCGGCTACATCTAATTGCCACGACGGCGCGGCAGCCGGAGCCGCAGGGTCTCGCGCTCAAGCTCCGTAGGGGCCGCCGGGACGACTAGTGCTAGTAAACGCCAAAGACTAGCAGCGTTGGCCGCCGGAGGACAGGCCAAGGAGTACATGGGGAGGGTCATTACACCGGACCAGGTCGAAAGCCTGGACGATGGAGAAGTTTACAAGCTGTATGCTCGCTATGAAGCGCGCTTGGGAGCTAAGATGACCAAGACCTTGGGGACAGCTGCACTTCAGCTCTATGCCATGGCAGCCAGCTCTTTGCTCCCCATTCCATCTGAAAATCAGTCAAAGCTCGTTGCTGACCTAGAAGATGATCCCTTCGTTGAGCATGCGCTAAGCAATGCTACCTGTCAGCTATACCACCGCTTTGGGAAGCTCTTAGCACCCCTGACCACATTCCTTACCACTGTTAAACACTGCCAATTTGGACACACATGTTCCCAGACATATGCGTCTGCGTTCGATGATGACGGAGGTACTGGAGCCACAAGCGAATCAGCCACCGGTGACAGTGACTCGACAGACCCTCAGTCAGGAAGGGACAGCGCCTGATGAAAAGAACCCTAAAAAGGTGGAAGCGGGACGAAAGGGCGCTGCCGCGCGAAAGGCCAAACAAGAACGACTGAAGATGGAGCTCAAGGAGATCAAGGAACGTCTTGCTCCCACAGGGATGTCACAGGCTGCCGAGACGACCGCCACAAACACCGAACCGACCGTCGAAAACGCACGGGGTGCTGGACCACAGTGGGCTCCTTATATACTATGCAGTCTAGGAATTGCAGGGGCTCTGCTTGTGGGATACAGGTTGCGCTCGCGTGCACTTTCAGGATCGCCGCTTGTGAGAGAACCAATCGATCGTCGAGCGGCAGCGCGCCTGACGCCAGTCGTCCCGACCGAAGCTACGGGGGCCGAGCAATTAAAGGACCCTTTTCGTATGCAATAAGATGTCAGTCAGGTAACCACAGTAGCCGCGCCAGAGAGGGACAACGTATAAAACATGGCCTCGATTGCCTTGCTAGTGGGTGGAGCTCTGGTCAATGCTCTTGCCTTCAGTGGGTCGAATTACCTCTTTCAAATGTTTCGAAGTTCGGGTCTTGACGAAGAGCGCAAACGTCATGACAAGGCTATAGAACAGCTCCAGGCTGCAAGGGATGCATGGACAAAAAAGCGAACCGAAAGGCTTGACTGGATAAATGAAGAGCTCCGACGACAGGGACACGCCGTTCGCACATTCCACGACGTCGATGCCGCAATCCGCGAGTACTCACAAGTCACGGGCAAAATACTTGACCCTCTCGGCCCAGAGCCTCGTCTTTCAGACATGTACGTACCTTCAGGTAACCAAAAAGACCGGGTGATCGCCTTTGTCATTCTAGGAATGGGCGTGACGGGGCTCGTAGCCTATCCGTTAAATGGTTGGATTGTCCAGGCTGATACGAAGCTGGTGATACCAGATATACATAATTATCAGCGATACTAAATAGGTTATAACCACAAATTTAATATTTTATCTGAACTGATACAGGGGCTGGTGATACATGCTTAATTAACACAGTGTAATATTAACATGCACTATGATATCAATGAGCACAAGTATGATGGTTGAGCTAATTTGACTGATACAATCATGATAATATATGTAAAACTAGTCGATCACGTGACCCATGCTTACGTCACGGGACCGGACACACGTGGTTTCGGGGATTTCTGACAGATCCAGCATGGCGGAGATCAGAGATGGCAACTCCGCTGAAAGTTCGGGAAAAAAATGTGTGCATTTGCTGTGGGAATAAAAATGTCAAGTTTTTTTTAATACAATCAGAGGAAGGGAAAAAGAAGAACTTGGAGAATTCATTATTCAAATACGTCGAGTTACGTATAACTGAAGTGTTTGAGCAAGAGCTCGCTTCAACATCACATTCGTCCTGATATCGTAGGTCGCCATGATTGCTGTTTGAGGGAAGCCCTTTCGTCCTAAAAATAGCGAGCCAATGAGAAAGCTGGTCTCGATTCAAAATGGCGCGGATCGAACGACCAATCGCGTACACTATCACTGTATGTTAATACCTAAATTAACTGAGAGTAATACAGTCTAGTATATTACGGGATTCTGTTCGGCCTTCATCCGGCAGAGAACAGACTCGAGAAATCTGATAAATTACAGGTTTTCAAACCACTTCGGAAACAGATATAGGCTAGGCTTACAAACTATATAGGTATGAATAACTTTCGTATCACCCAAGAGGTGTGGTAGATCTGTAATTTTCAACAAGTAGGGCATCACATGATTCGAAAATGGCGAGTTACGTTGGGGTTACGTCGGTAGACTTTAGCTGATTGGCTGACGAAGTCACGTGGTATTGATTTCTGGAAATTCCCTCTCGCACTTGCCGAAAGTAGGCTGTAAATGGATACACACGATCCCAGGGTCAGTCTTACCCCGTACAGATGACCGAGATGGTTACAGGTTGATTGTATTCGTTGAGGTGAATATATGCGTAGTCCGCGTTCATTTCCTGAAATAGGTGTTTGCCGCGCGCAAAGGACGGAAATTCAGACATTTTCCTTGTCTTCCGATGCCACGGTTGGTCATTGTGTTCCTAAGACCCAAGAGGTACGTATACCCACGACCTAACTCAGAAACTCTAGCTGTGATAGATGGATATAGGGTAAGGGGGCGTGGCTTTCCTATCACAGCTCAGATCGAACGTAGGTTAAAATGTGGCGATAAATGTTGACCGTCCGGAAAGTGCCTTTTCGCAATCTTTCGTGACGAAAATAACGAAACGGCAGAGAAAAAATATGCCAAGTTGACACAGTCTGGTCGCCCTTTGCGAAACGAAACGAAAGATAAACGAACATCCCGATGACCAAACACATTTGCGAGATATAAACGCGTTCTATGTGAAGCAAACGAAACGAATACGAAACGCGTTCAGGGGGTTATTGAAACGCGTTCCAAACGCTAATAGAACGAATCCGTTATTATACGTGAAAAACGCCGGTCACCGAACGCTATTACCTCTGTAAACCGCTTACTTCTCGTGTACCGGTACCCAAAGTACGTTTTACACATCAGTTTGTGTATATATAAAGCATGGTGGTATGTATAGATCATGTATTTCGACATTTCACCCCCCCCCCCCCACCATCCCCCGATAAAAAAAAACACACTTGTTTTAAGGACCTGAGCTACTAGTGAAAGCAACATTTTACATAGGCGATGAAGAAGGATGCAGTCACCTGCGTGCTGTTCTCGAGGGGCCTGAGACATGGTCATTTGTCAGTATTCTGTGCTGTCACGATGGTAACATACAAGTATCCTCTTGCTTCCCCAATCCAAGGTAGAATTTAGATTGTAAGTATGTTGACTTATTTTAGTTAAGAACCGTTAGATTGCATGTTTTCAATTTGCATGTACGCAAGTATTAAAGGGAATGCCTGTTGTGAATTTGTTATAATGAAACTTCTCTCCTCAAATACTTGTTGAAACATATAACATAGAAAAATGTCACAAAATGCTGAATTTTGTCCGCTTTTTGTGTGTATCGTACTATACTTTGCAAGTTCAATTTTGCGGTTTCTAGATTAATCATGTGTATTGTGGAATTCAGCTGCCGTACCGATCAGAATATTGTACGAATAGATATAAACTATTACTCTACATATATTTGCCATTACAATTCAATAAATGATTCATCCATTCTCACTGGAGATCTGAATAAAATAATTCATTCAAAAGTTTCTGAAAAGAAAATAAGTTTACCCGCTGGATAGTTAAAAACAAATTCCGAATCATTTCCGAGTTCAGTAATTAGATCATAGTGGGAAAGTCTAATTTGTTGTGGCGCGTTGGTCGCTGAAAATCTTGTTGCAGGAAAGTCTTTTGAGTTTTCTTTCTTCTGTTTCTTCGATAATCTGAACCGGGACAAGTGAGTAATTATTTTGAAGAAAAGCTCTTTAGTGTATAGTTTATCAAAGTGTTTGACGTATACATTTGCGTACACTTCGCCATCGCGTATAGATGACCGATATGGTCAGGTTTGGGATAAAGCTATTTGGAGCTTTTTTAGATCCATCGGGCTTATTAAGCTTGATCGAGCTTTAAAAATGTCACTTTTACTCTTACTGATCATGAGATGTTCAATTTCCGTGGCGAAGCGCACGTTCACAGTTTCACCGTGCTGAGATGAACATGGGAGAAGTTCAAAACCGAAACAATCTCCCTTGTTCACAATTGCGTTGTTGTTATATTTCATATCAAATTATTCTGATGATGCACAGTCAACAACGTTTTCTCACCTCCTGTCTTAATTGTCATCAACACTTTACATTTCCTCATCAAACGTCCAACTTGAAGCCATCATGGCGCCTCGTTTTCACTATGATCTGGGAAGACCACAGGTGAGTGAGTGAGTGAGTGAATAGGGTTTAACGTCGCTTTCAACATTTTTCCAGTTATATCACGACGGGGAAGGGAAGGGAGGGGAGGGGGAGAGGCAGGGGAACCTACTTGTAACAGAGCAGATCTAATGCTGCCATTTTATAGTGCTGTCCCACTGAAATATCATGGCGTAGGCAGACATGACACCGAGCGAACCAGTCCTTGTTCTATCCTCTTAATGCTGAGCGTAAGCGAGGGAGCAACAAGTTCCATTTTTCAAGTCTTAGGTATGACCCGGCCTGGGATCGAACCCAGTACCGGCCTGGGATCGAACCCAGTGGGAAGACCACATGATCGGATATGCCGAAATATGGATTTTTAATTTTCGAGCGGGTATGGTGGACCTGAATGCACATACAAGCCAAACTTTCAAATATGGAATAATAATTGAGTTACTAATCACATCTATCGAATGATTACTTGGTGGTGAAACTCGTTGAATAAAAGATATATTATTTTACGAAACATTGTCATCAGAACCAATAGCAGTAGTTGTTCCTTTCCTGTCAAAACGCACACACCACGTTTGAAGACGTTTACACCGGCGCTTCATATTATGCCGAAATATGGATTTTTAATTTTCCATCGGGTATGGTGGACCTGAATGCACATCATGTACATACAAACCAAACTTTTATTTGGGCAAATAAAATACTGTGGGTTAGTACAGATCAAATCATGGGACAGTATATCTGGAATCCCCGATTTCATACTTAATAGTTGGTGGCATCCAACTATTAAGTATGAAATCGGGGATTCCAGATATACTGTCCCATGATTTGATCTGTACTAACCCACAGTATTTTATTTGCCCAAATAAAAGTTTGGTTTGTATGTACATGATGTGCATTCAGGTCCACCATACCCGATGGAAAATTAAAAATCCATATTTCGGCATATCCGATCACGTGGGCTTGCCAGATCATAGTGAAAGCGAGGCGCCATGATGGCTTCAAGTTGGACGTTTTATGAGGAAATGTAAAGTGTTGATGACAAGACAGGAGGTGAGAAAACGTTGTTGACTGTGCATCATCAGAATAATTTGATATGAAATATAACAACAACGCAATTGTGAACAAGGGAGATTGTTTCGGTTTTGAACTTCTCCCATGTTCATCTCAGCACAGTGAAACTGTGAACGTGCGCTTCGCCACGGAAATTGGACATCTCATGATCAGTACGAGTAAAAGTGACATTTTTAAAGCTCGATCAAGCTAAAAAAGCCCGATGGATCCAAAAAATCTCGAAATAGCTTTGTCCCAAACCTGACGTATAGTCTCAATATCAGTTTACGTCATATCACGGTGGCCAGATCATTTTATTTTGGAAATTGCTGACAAGCGTATGCCGAAGAAAAAGAATTTGTTTGTGCAGTGCATTTGGTTTCTGCCCCTTTAATGTTAAAATGGACGTGTCTGGACGTGTAACTGTTAAATATTGAGGTACAAGCTTGTAAACTCAACAATAAAGTGAAAACATTTCAATAGGCTGTGTCAAATTTGGTCAATCAAAATTACACGAAATATGGAATAAACTCCTGCAAAATACGAAAAAAAAGATAGATTATCATACAAATATTGGTAAGGATTATTCATTTTGTATCGGAATATTTACACATGTCCAGGATCTAAATGCACTGCACGTACAATACCATTGCCTTCATATACCAGTATACATTATACTGACGAGACATGTCAGATAGTCATGTAAGCCTAAATCAAAGCCATTACATCAAGTGCAGTGACTGCAGTATACATGTAGTCAGGAAATATGTCTTTATTTGAAATGTAAAAGAGTGACTGGTTGCCCCTGACAAACCAGACTTGCTGAAACTTTTGGTTTTGAGAGGCTGGGTATTTTCAAAATATTTTGGATATGGATTTATGGGTGACCTGTATTTACAGGCCCAATGTCTTGATTCCTTCAGCGTTTCACAATTCTTACCCTCGTCTGTGGAAAAATATTTGCATTTGAACTTGGGTATGTTCTAGACTGGGAAGACAGTTTGAGTATTAGAAATGTGTTTTTATCATCAAAGCGGTCATTCATTGATTCAGTATAAGTGTTTCTGTAATTTCATGCCTCCACGTTTCTTTAAACTTCAGTACGAACATCTGAACTGTTCAACATGTCTCTCTGTCTCTTTTAATTACCTAGATCGATTTTTGTAAACACTTAACATCCAGCTTGTCTCAGTGTTTCTTGCATACATACGTGAACGGAACAACGGTTGATATTGAGAGGATATAAGCATAATGCGCATGACAGGATGGCTTTACGTTACTAGTGATCAATGCAACCGCGACCGTGGAATTGGCTTAATCAGCCATTCCACCGTGACTCGCGTGACATAGTCACTCAGTTATTTTGTTCAGAAATATTTAATACTAACTTTTTTTCAGTTAGTGTGTTAATTTTATATCAATCTTAACCAAGACACAACACAGGGAACGAAGGTAATAATGCTGATCAAGAAAGTACCGAAATAATAAAGCAAAGTGCGTGACTCGCGTGTCAGGCACGAAGACACTCGTCTCACCCGTTCATACAAACGCTAAGATTTGTGGCCCATCTTAGGACTAAGTCATTAATGGAGTACAGGCACCACTGGAGGGGTATATCCAGAACATCAACTGAGATGCGCAAGAAATTTGAAGTGTATCTCTTTATTTTGGTGTACATGGAATGATGTGACTCGCGTGACACAAAACTTGTGACTCGCGTGACATTAACTCTGATATGAAGAGAAAACATGCAAACTGCTTCCAATAATGAAAAAAAATGTAGGGAAAACCTCCCACATGACATCTAATCCTTAAGCTTAACACTTTGAAGTCCACTCAGTCCCACCAAACAGTCTCTGAGAAACCATCACTTGAAATAAATAGGCACATTCAATGCTACATCTCTTGCTTTTTGGAGACTGTCATCGGTGAACGAAAGTTGCGCTCTGTTATTCGCTAGGTCTGGGTGAGGCATCTCACATAACTGTTTGCCTCTAACACTCAGTGTGAAGAAGAAATGGGTATGTGACTTGTGTGACAAAGATGATGTGACTCGTGTGACACAAAGTTAAGGAAACATACTGCGTTAATTCAAACCAGCAAATAAAATTGTCTTTACTGGAATCTTAGACATATACTGCAGTAGATGTCTTTGATACATGGTTAAAAGTTCCAACTTTGTTGACTAGTGGTTAAGAAATAAAATACTAACATTTATGATTCGCATGACACCAAATAATAAGGAGAATTACAAACATCAGAGACTGAAATCACAATATATTTATCTGATATGTTCTGTGGCTTCAGCAACAGTGCTTCCACTGACCTACATCACACAACAGTAGTCAGCTGTCTGAGGTGCTCAAGAAATTTGAAGTGTATCTCTTTAGTTTGGTGTACATGCAATGATGTGACCCGTGTAACACAAAACATTGTGACTCGCGTGACATTAACTCTGATCTGAAAAGGAAACATGCAAACTGCTTTCAATAATGGAACAAATGTAGGGAAAATCTCCCACATGACATCTTATCCTTATATTATAAATTTGTAGTTTACTCAGTCCCATCAAACAGTCTCAGGGAAACCATCACTTGAAATAAACCGTGTCTGTGCCAGGCACACTCAATGCTGCATCTCTTACTTTTTGGAGACTGTCATCGGTGAACGAAATCTGTGCTCTGTTATTTACTAAATCTGGGCCAGGCATCTCACATAAGAGGTCATAACTGGTTGCCTCTAACACTCAGTTTGAAGAAGCATTGGGTATGTGACTCGTGTGACAAAGATGAGTTGACTCGCATGACACAGAGTTAGGGAACATACTGCATTAATTCAAACTTGCGAAGGAAATTTTCTTTGCTGGAATCTTAAGACATATACTGCAGTAGACGTCTTTGATGTATGGTTAAAAGTTCCAACTTCTGTTTACTGGTGGATAAGAAACAAAATACTCACCTTTGTGACTCGCGTGACACCAAATAATAAGGAGAATTACAAACATCAGAGACTGAAATCACAATAAATATCTGGTCTGTTCTGTGGCTGCAGCAACACTGCTTCTACTGACCTACATCACACAACAGTAGTCGGCTATCTGGCCTAGAAATCATTGGAAATTTCCACTGTGTCGCAGTAGATAGGCACTGATGCCCGGAGCCTGTACTTAGTCACGCCTACTTCCCCGGGGGACCAAAACAAGAGTACTTGGTACCCAACACCCAAATGCTTATATATTTTTAAACTTGGAATATTGGTGACTCTAAAAATATAGAATGACAGCCTGGATGATACATTTGAAAAAAAAATGAGCTTGATGTGCACTTAGTGTGGAATGGCTGGGTAATGATCACTTCCGGTCTTATACACCCGTTTAGAGACGGGATGGGATATTTTGGTCATGATTTCTGTCTGAACGCATGCGCAACACGAGTTGTCTGTATATGTTATCTTATGTAGCGTATGTAAGCTGTGAGATACATTGTATCTGCCGTTCATGACGTCAAAACTTCGAAGATATTAAAAATCATTTAAAAATTGCGTTGCCTGTCTGTCCATCTTGATTATTGACGCTATATCTCTTGAAGGATTATTGTCTGGTTGTCCAGTTTCATGTAACATATGCCACTGGCGATGAAGCAGAAGTCTATTGAAAATGACTGACCTTTATCTATTTTATCATTGTCAAATTCTAGTACTGGTGATATCTTTGAAGGATTACATTCTAAGATCTTCAATTCATACTACATGTGCAACTGGTGCTTTCCAATTTGACTGATCTGTTCTAGTCGGTGCTAAAACACCACCACCATGCATTATCAACATCTCAAACGGGGAAGGGTCTGTTCTGAATTAGCTTCTCAATGTGTCCGCTGATGGTGCTGACCAAATGTTTCCAAACCGTTCCCTAGTGCTCATGTTGCGCATGCGTTCAGGTAATTTATTGGTGGGTCTTCATCTGACAGGACGAAACTGAAAAGATTTACTAAACCTCGAGTGTATTCCTCTGTCCATATATGTATAGATGCTATATGGACAGAATATCCACGTAGTGTTACATGTTTCGAGCTGCGAGAAAAATAATTTTGTAAAAGCTTTTTGTGTTTTTTCAGACAAGGCCGCAATAGTTTCATAGTGAGAAGAAATGGAAGATTTATCAGTAAAACGGGAGGATGTTGACCAAACGGACGAATCAGTGCTAAAGGACGAATTATGGAGCCAACGAACCAATAATATGTATGTGAAGGACGAATTAGGGATCCAAAGTGGAATACACAGCCATGTAACTATAAAAGAAGATCCTGTAGTCGAGTTTGATGTACATAGACCGATTAAACAAGTAAGTCATACCAGGTGTATCCTGTGTACATTATATACAATAACACAGATGACAACCGCTGCAAACATACATTATCTGGTCAAATATTGATCAAAAGAAGACTAGAGTACAGTGACAATGATTTGTCAACACTGCACAAGGATGTAGCAAATTGAATCGCATCTCAATATTGAGATATACACGTTAAAGCGTTAAATATTCTTATAAATCTGAACCACCCACTGTATCCCTTCAACAACCAACCACTTACCCCGCCACGTAACATAAGCATTTCCAGAAAAATGTATATAAAATAGCCCAGAACGAACTTGGAAAGGTGACCGGGTACTTTACTGGCTGAGCTGATCAGTGTCCAAGATAAAAGGAACTGTGAGTGCTCTCCTCTCCTGGCACGTGTAGGCACCTTGATATGAGAGAAACATAATCGAAAAAGACGTTAAATCATACTCACCCACCCACTCACTCATGTAAAATAGCCATTTCTCCCCATGGATAATAGCTTACAGTGATATACTGAGCACTGATTCTTAAAAAATTACCCCTTGACATTGTCAGTTAGTACAATCATGATAACTAGACGGTTTTGATCTTCCAGGAGTGTCCGAGCACATGCACTGATACTGAGCAGACCAGACTTGTGGATGATACAGCCCCGGTGGGAAAACTTTTTCCTGCGAACCTGTATAGGGTCAATAATGTGTGCAGAAATTATACTCTACCGAAAACTAACTGTTCCAGCCCAAACACCATCTCATTGACACATGTCCTAGAAACCCAAAACGCAGACCAGATCAGTGATAAGCTGGACCATGAAAGACCACATACCTGCGAGAATCCATACAAATGTCAACTATGTCCGAAAAGCTGTACCAGGAAAAGTAATATGCAGAGACATCAGAGAACTCATACTGGTGAAAAGCCATACACATGTTCAATATGCCCGTACAGCTGCTCCGATACAAGCAATCTACAGAAACATGAGAGAACTCATACTGGTGAGAAGCCATACAAATGCTCATTGTGTGCGTATAGCTGTACACAGGAAAATGATCTGAAAAGAAATCAGAGAATTCATACTGGTGAAAAGCCATACATATGTTCAATATGCCCGTACATCTGCTCCAACATAAGCAATCTGCAAAAACATTGGAGAACTCATACTGGTGAAAAGCCACACAAATGCTCATGGTGTGCGTATAGTTGTATACAGAAAAGTAATCTGAAGACACATCAGAGATCTCATACTGGTGAAAAGCCATACATATGTTCATTATGCCCGTACAGTTGTACACAGAAAAATGATCTGAAGAGACATCAGAGAACTCATACCGGTGAAAAGCCATACAAATGTCTATTGTGTCCGTATAGCTGCGCTCAAAAAATCAACCTGCAGATACATCAGAGAATTCATACTGGTGAAAAACCATACAAATGCTCATTGTGTGCGTATAATTGTACACAGAAAAATGATCTGAAGAGACATCAGAGAACTCATACTGGTGAAAAGCCATACAAATGTCTATTGTGTCCATATAGCTGTGCCCGGAGAGACCTTCTCATTTACCACGAGAGAACACATACCGGCGAAAAGCCATACAAATGCTCCTTATGTCAGTATAGTTTTGCACATAAAAATAGTCTGAAGAGACATCAGAGAACTCATACTGGTGTTTAGTCATACTTATGTTCAATATGCCCGTATAGCTGCGCCAAGAAAACATTTAAAAAGATACTAGAGAACTCATGCCGTCATATAGATAGCGATCAATGCTCAAAAGTCATATAGCTGATGATTATATCCGCATTGGTGTGTAGTGAAAAGTTTCACTGATGAAAATACATATTGATGGTCAGTGTGTCAGGATATCTGTGTAATGAAAGGTCATCGGACCGAACATGGATAGCTCACAGTGGCGAATATTCAACCGGATGCTCATTATGAAATCTGATAAATGAGGGTTAAGTATCTTTGTAAAAAAAGATGAGATAATTCACACTGGTCATAAAAATAAGAGAGAATGCATGATGAAAAGCCATAGAGAATATCGTCGTATATATATTTCCGTATTGCTTTGTTATGTAGGGTCATACCTGAGGAAAGGTAACTGATTCCGTAAACACACTTCACTGTATTAGATCCATAGAAATAAGTTCCATAAATGACCAGGTAATTTGTTATACTGTTCTTTAGTTGCTCATTAATAGAACATTTCCACGAAGTGGCTGCTCTTATGTTTTCATGAGAAACGGCTCCGCCGAATCCGCCGCCTCCAAGACTCTGAACGTGAATATTTCTGAAACTTTTAAATATTTTCTGGTCAGACTTTGTGTGCTAACTCCTTAGGCCGGGAAAATTTGTCTGATTGTGTTTCGATAGCCTCTGTTCACCATTAGGTCAGAGCATAGGGAAACCTTTCTCTCACGATTTCGTCATTGTACTCTTATGTGCCATCTTCCTAGGGCTTTAGATTTCACCTGCTTGTTTTCGCGGCATTTGGTCATCACTTGGTGGCGCTATGGACATGAATGCACGTAAACCTGTTTAACATGATATCTTCTAAACCACTTGTTTGATTTCCATGAAATTTCTGTATACTGATCTTGCAAGATAGGCAAAGGACTTCCACGATTTTGGTGGTGCTGGCGAAATCATGGAAGTGCATTTTTGCATCTCAGATTAAGATTTTTTTTTTACAAAAATGGAATTTACTTTCTTGAATCAGCGAACGTAATTCTAGTTTACTTAACATGAATATAACATTCACAGTGTTGTAATTCACATCCCTTGTAAGCCAATGACCTTTTTTAATACGTGAAATTCTCATGACTTAAGTCCAGTATCTACATTGCCCAAGCCAGATCTGGGAATTTTGCTTCATCATGTAGATTCTTCACATTTGTTCATCATTGGGTAGCACCATAGGCAGTAAATTTATATAGCACAATTTATTGGCTCTTCATGAAGTTTATTATTGTGAACTTGTTAGACACACCAAGGATTTCCAAGGACTAAATTTATTTATTTATTTATGTATGTATTTTATGTGAGTATGAAGGCACTGGCACAGGAATGTATTAAACAAAACTCATTTCCTAAAAAGCGTTCCTAGAGACAAGTTTCTGATGGTTTTAAAAGGCTGCTATAGTTTAGCTTATGCCATGGCAGTAAATCGTAAATTTCAGTCACCAACCTGTGTTAGAGGATATATATATTTTTTATCGTTTAAAAAGTGATCGTATAACAGTATTTTCGTTATTTTTGGGATAACACTATCTTAGAATAGCACAAATTCTAGTGCTGAAAATTTGGCCAAGTGCCGTGCGGGATTCGAACCAGTATGTTCGCTTTCAAGACTACCGATCTGCTACCTCCTATTTTTGTGGGAGGCCCGTTGGCCGAGTGGTTTAGATCGCCGACATACAGTGCTGGCGATTAGGTGCCTGAATCTGGGGTCGCTGGTTCGAACCCCGCACGGGACTCGACCAAATTTTCAGCACTAGAATTTGTGCTATTCTAAGATAGTGTTATCCCAAAAATAACGAAAATACTGTTAGAGGATATAGTTTACTTCGGACGAGTAAGTCGTGATAATTCGTGATAAATTGACCCTCCAGCTTAGGGCAGCATGGTTTACCATACCATGTTTGCCTGGCACAGGAGGTAGATTAAAGTGCCAAACAAATTAGGCTCTCTGACGATCCATTGTGATCACCAGTGTCTGTAGAGCCTAATTTTCAGAATTCAAAGTTTGTGTTAGGGTTAGGGTTTTGCTAGGGTATGTTTGTTTGGGTCATCGTCGCCGTGTGACCAATAAGGTTACATGCATATACGGTGTTAAACTTCAAACAACCAATAATGATAAATTGACACCGTTTGACCTTGTGACCTGGGAAAATAAGGGTCAATCTCACCGATTTTCAATAGACTTCTGCTCCCTGACCATATAGCGGTAACGAAAATCGAAAAGATGGACGGACAGACATACATGATGACAGCAATTTGCCCGAAGGTTAATAATCTATAGTATATGGTGAATCTCAGTACCAAACCTCACAAGTCGATTAGGCAGTGCAGTGTTGTCCAGGAAATTGAAGATGCATTATAAATTATGCACTGGCACGAGAGGATAACGACATGACCAATAGATAATTAAAGATTGGCATGGGCATTGCCAAAGTGTCTTGAGAAGAGGTTTCCCAAATGCTTACTTACTGGAGGGCTCACTCAGTTGTACGCTGTTGAATATAGGAGTCATTCACACCCCACCCTACCAACAATGCCAATTAAACTTAGAATATAATACAGGTATGGTGGTATCTTCATCAATACTGACTGCTTTATTCTGTATTAGCTGAACACATGTTGAAGATACAAGAATTAATTCTCAGATACAGTAACTGAATGTGTTGAAGTAAATGCCTTTGATATTTTCGATGAACTTTGTGCTTTGGACATGGAAAAAGCAGAATAGCTAAAATCCACTCAACTCTATAAAACAACATTTGGAAGAGTACTTCCTGGGTCAAGAAGACTGATTTCATAGGAAAATAAGAAGAGCTGTTTTTCAATCTTCTGAATTTGAATTTAGGGGAGTGGTTGGGTGTGATCAGTCTTGCTCTTCTTAAATCCTGCGCAATGACTTTTTCTTCAAATTGATGACATAACTCTCTTACAACAGGGTGTTATAATTCTATAAATAACAGAGAGCTGCATCAGGAACATATTTCCAGGGTTACATTCTGTGTCTAATGTATTTGACAGTACTTCAAGTGAATTAATGCCATCCATGGCCCACACTTGAAGTTTATAATAGTGATTCTGATCATGTTTGAAGCTAGTGGGTGACCATATCATGTCCTCGTCTCAGACATCCATGGAATAAGGCAGGGCACTCATGTTCTGCTATTTGCAATGTCAGTATAATAATCAGTAAACATCCGAGTTCAAGAAATTCCCAACCACAGTCAACAGGTCAGAAGTTGCCATCCGTTAATGTCCTTTCACAAAGAACAATGATGTGGGCACTTGCTCTGAAAATATACAAAGAAACCAAATTTAAGGTTTATTGTTAGAATGTAATTGGAACATGAATCGGCGAACTTCAATAATATTTGGGTCATTGTAATCACTCAAATTTCAATATGGGTATTGTAGCGGTTTCTTAAGGGCTAAGTCCCCCTATTGGTAAAATCGGTATAACCACTAGTGTTCTTGAATGCTGCCACCACCTATTTTTCACATCAAATAGGAAAGTAACTGGATTTCTTGTATCCTTATCTTGACATCTTCTCCGGAGACGCCGCTACCAACTGGATTCGGATTCTAACCTTTGTCCTTAATATCTTTCACCTGCTGCTTCGCTCGTTGTATCAAAATTCTGTCTTCCAGCTTAATTCATCTAGGATGACACACTTTTGTAACCGTTCTATACTAATAATGTTTCGTAACCTTCAGGGTAACACAGTTTCCATCCATTGAACAGTATCACAATAACCAACGTCAAGTCCAATTTTGCAGTTCAACAAATAGAGAATCTCAGTTTATTATTTGATCAATGAAATATATACAGTTCATCTGAAGATTAAATTTCATTCGATGTCATCCGTTGTGAAAGTTAATTTTTATCAACAAATAGTCCTGAATTAATCGAACGGTAAATAATTTTCTCACTCTGGACTTCCCTTGGTGACACTTGGTAAGTATGGAGAAATATGGCGAAAATGGTCTGGAAACCTTAATGTCCCTAATTAGTAACCATTTCAATGGCGACAGTTCTGTAAACAGGTAAATGATGACGGAAATTCTGAACAAATGCTCAAAATGTCAAAATTACAATGTAATCAGATGCCTGATTACTTCACTGTAATTAATTATCCAAAGTCTGAGGTTAATTTGGCTTGAAATAGGAAGTACAGCTGTTGTAATCCTCTGGTGACAAATGGTGACGGATGGTTACATGTAACCATATGGTGACATGAGGGTTATAAATAATTTCTTGTAATCTTTAGTCCAAATATTTACTTCTTCTATCTGTATTATGATTCTCCATGTTATTTGACTGGCAGGCAGCACTTCTGTGTTGTACCCCGAAGAGACTCCGAGATCGTCTTACCTATATATACGGTCGAGCTTTCTTTTATAGGTTTTTGGTCGCTAACCATGACGTAAGTTGCTATGGCCTGAAAGCCAGCGTGAATATAACGAACGTTTTGATTGGCCGAAATAATAAAGTTACGTCTCATAACCTTCAAAAGGCGGTGGACATGCAATGTGTGCAGTCGACAACTTTGATAGAAAAACATGTGTATGCAGACGGCCGGAATGTGATAAATTTTGAAAAATCATATGCCAAGCTATATATAGCTTTGAAGCCCGTATCCTGAACTTGATTACGGTGACAATATCTATTGACAAGAACGCTTCCAAACGGAGGATGGATCAAACATCTTACACCGAAAATCACGCTTGCACGGAAAAGTACAAGGCGAGAACATGTGAACTTTTCATCTCGCTGTCTACATCATTGACAGGGATTTTACGGGAAAATTTCTCAAAACAAGCGCTAATTCTTACGTCAAAGTAAACCAAGTATCTATAATTTCATATTATATCAATAATCAGTGCCAAAAATATCTCTAACCATGGCCAAATATAATTTTTCCGAAGTTGCAGACTCGGCGTTCGTTATCAAAACAAATGGCGAAGGCACAGAATTGTTGACAATCTCAGAGTCGGTCAATTGTTGAAAAATTCATAACTCATAAAATACTTAGTCTAAAATCTTGACACGTCAAGACAAGATCATCCAGTAGTCTAAGTTTCATGTCCTAAAAGGATATCGCCTGATATAAATTACAACAATTTTAATTTTGCATTTTATTATCGTTCAAAATGACTCTGACACGCATCTTCCCATATGCTAACATGTACCGCGAAGTGCTGCAAAAGCCGTGTCAACTTCAAAAATCGATATCTCCGAAAATACTGAACCAAAACTTGCTGGTTCAGGACAATGTTCCCTAACATGTGTACTTCCTACTTTTAGCGGGAATTTTTGTTATGAATTTTATAAATCAGTTAAACTTACAATTTAGTTCGGTGGGGGTCCAAAAAGGTGCTGACTCCAATGCGTTCGACGTAGCGCGTGCAGTAGTCGGCAAAACAACCGGAGATCAAAGAAGAGTGCTAAAAATAGATGGGGGTCTGGAGGAGGGGATTTGTTTACAATTATCTTCCGGCTGAATTACTATTTGTCGAGAAAGTCCTAAAATGTATATTATTTGGTCATAAGCCAAATATAAACCCATAGATAATGTTTATTATTTACTGTAAAATATGATCATCTATTTTCGCCACACTATTGTATGGAGCCATGCTGACATGAATTTAGAGGGACAAGTTGGTAATGAGAAATTAATGATGGGTGAACCAACCTTGTAGCCAACCTTACAAAATTGCAGCATGGGCTGCATTCATGCTGGGATTATGCTGTGTTGCAGCGTATGCTGGAATAATGCTGGATCCACTTTGACAAAACATAAGCCATGCTGCATCCCAGCATATGCTGCAATCATGGCTGGGAATCAATTTCAAAAGTTAATTGTCTGGAAACGTTTTAACTTGATCCCCAGCTGGCTCCACCTATAGGCGCATTGGTGTGAAAAACAATCTCAAGTGACATTTGAGGCAAGGTACACAAAGATCAAAATTGGAAACAATCCATTCAGGTTTTCAAAAGATTGTCCAGAACCCAAATTTTTAACTTGGCATCAGGTGGTGCCAGATATAGGCAGATCAGCATGAAAAACAAGCCCAAGCGAGATATTGAGGCAAGGTACCCACATACCAAATTTGAAAAGAATCCTTTCAGTTTTTGAGAAGTTCTTGTCTGGAAACGAAGTGGGATGGACACATGGACGAACACCAATACCATAGCCCCCTTTAGTGGGATGGACACATGGACGAACACCAATTCCATAGCCCCCTTTAGTGGTATGGACACATGGACGAGCACCAATACCATAGCCCCCTTTAGTGGTATGGACACATGGACGAGCACCAATACCATAGCCCCCTTTAGTGGTATGGACACATGGACGAACACCAATTCCATAGCCCCCTTTAGTGGTATGGACACATGGACGAGCACCAATACCATAGCCCCCTTTAGTGGGATGGACACATGGACGAACACCAATACCATAGCCCCCTTTAGTGGGTGGACACATGGACGAGCACCAATACCATAGCCCCATTTAGTGGTATGGACACATGGACGAACACCAATACCATAGCCCCCTTTAGTGGTATGGACACATGGACGAACACCAATACCATAGCCCCCTTTAGTGGGATGGACACATGGACGAACACCAATACCATAGCCCCCTTTAGTGGGATGGACACATGGACGAACACCAATACCATAGCCCCCTTTAGTGGTATGGACACATGGACGAGCACCAATACCATAGCCCCCTTTAGTGGGATGGACACATGGACGAACACCAATACCATAGCCCCCTTTAGTGGGATGGACACATGGACGAGCACCAATACCATAGCCCCCTTTAGTGGGATGGGCACATGGACGAGCACCAATACCATAGCCCCCTTTAGTGGGTGGACACATGGACGAGCACCAATACCATAGTCCCCTTTAGTGGTATGGACACATGGACGAACACCAATACCATAGCCCCCTTTAGTGGTATGGACACATGGACGAACACCAATACCATAGCCCCCTTTAGTGGGATGGACACATGGACGAACACCAATACCATAACCCCCTTTAGTGGGATGGACACATGGACGAACACCAATACCATAGCCCCCTTTAGTGGTATGGACACATGGACGAGCACCAATACCATAGCCCCCTTTAGTGGTATGGACACATGGACGAACACCAATACCATAGCCCCCTTTAGTGGTATGGACACATGGACGAACACCAATACCATAGCCCCCTTTAGTGGGATGGACACATGGACGAATTAAGCATTATAGCCCCTTTAGTGATGGATGGCTGGACGAATTATCACCAATACTATAGCCCCCTTTAGTGGTATGGACACATGGACGAACACCAATACCATAGCCCCCTTTAGTGGTATGGACACATGGACGAACACCAATACCATAGCCCCCTTTAGTGGTATGGACACATGGACGAACACCAATACCATAGCCCCCTTTAGTGGTATGGACACATGGACGAACACCAATACCATAGCCCCCTTTAGTGGGATGGACACATGGACGAACACCAATACCATAGCCCCCTTTAGTGGGATGGACA
>JAVTVY010054489.1:0-29461 GCA_036873755.1 Hanleya hanleyi | reverse complement strand
CTCCACCTAACTAGATCTAGAGGAAGTATACGGTTTATAACCAGGAATATCGTATAGATTTTCGGTACAGGGATCCAACCAGCTTTCTGAAATGCCAATAACAGTGAATTTAAATTGTAAATTTGAGCATATGCACAAAATTTCCGTGAAGTGTTTTCGTAAACTCCTTGCACTGAAAAGAATTACAGACAGTGTTGACCGATCGGATATATCATTTTCTTTGACATAATTATTGAATGTATCCTCAATGTAATATTTAGAGTTTTGAGAGCTGAGGGATTCCCAATTTTGTAACTCTTGAGAATTATCATCAGTGAGATACGTATTTGTATTATCAAGATTATTCAATTCAAGAGGATATATCTTCAAAACCTTCTAGATATCTAGGAGTGGCATCAATGCTTGGTACCAGCACAGGTTCAAACTCATCCTGACTGTAGAAGGGTAGTTCAGTTAAAATATTAGACGGAACCTCGGACTACAGAAACAAAAAAATAAGAGACCAACTTTGAGGATCTAGCTATGCTCCTCTATAAAATATAGTCAAAATCACCAGATGCATATGTAAGTAATGTGAATTCGGAGAGTCTAGCTATGATCTCACAAAATATTGCAATATAAACTAGAATTCGAACTTCATATATACAAGAAAAACTGTATTTGGATTGACATATTTTGTGGACGACGCCTGAATACTGAATTTCGGATCAGACACCGTCACGAATTTCGGATGATAACACCTTCATCGGAGTGAATTGGGTACGGTACCAATACAAAATGAATTTCAAATAATTGCAAACAAGTGGGTGGAGCGCCTCATCATTGATACCACAATCGTGTTGGAAAAGTTGTGTTGATAAATTCATCATACGAGGAGATTTTATCTTTGCTAAAATAGCATCCAATAAAGTCTGCACTCAGTCATAATGCAGAAGTGTGGACCAAGTAATGGGTCAGGTCCAATCAATCGAGAAGGATCCTGGATCCCTATAATTTGAACCTATACACTTTTCCGTTGATTTCTCTCGGGTTGGATAACGAAGAGAAAGTTTCTACTTCTTAGAGTTAGAAATGGACTTTACATGTTGTTCACCGGGACGACGAACTGATAAAGATCATAATCGAGGCCATTCGAGATGAGATTTTTCTCGGTATTGCTCGATCATCGAGAGACGGTGGTCTCGATCGACTGGTACCCATCGGACAGTCATTACCGCTCGACTGTTTACAAGTACGTTGCAATCAAACGGGTAATCTTTATATTGCTTTTAAATTTACGCTTGAAACTTTTATGTCAAATGTTATCAGATTCATAGCATTTGGAGCTGTATATAATTGGCCTTAAACAAACTATAAAACCAAATCCTCAAACAAAAGTGCGAGGGTGGCTCTAAAACGAATTTAACTGGCCACTAGATATTTAAAGAGTGACTCAGAACGTTTGTATGCAGGTAGACATAGATATAGACCTCCGGAAACCACCGTAGGGTCGGTGGTCGTCACCGATGGTATTCATAACCCACTATTAAGAGAGATTTATGCGATTGAATAGGATAAATTTAAGCTATACGTGCCTCTTGCAAGATTCAAAACGTTGGTTACTACAGTTTTATCCACAACCCGTATAACAACATCACAACCCATGTAAACTTTGCGACCAGAGAAAATAACTTTACCTGATAACGACAGCAGCATACCTGTTTACCTGTGAATCAAGAAGTGAATCAGGCAGGCCGTTTGACCTAGTTTACCGGTTAACTGCAGAGAAGCCACGCCACGGACGACTCGTAGCCCCGAGCAAGTTGGGGCGAATGTAATATTTATCTTAACGCAATATATTATATTAAGTATATGAGAATACATTCGACTACTCATTTAATCAAGGGTTGGTGTTAAACTGTGACGGCATATACCTGTGCGGTGTATTCTATCTCGGGACACTTCAACTGAGAAAAAAGAAAGAACCAACAGTTGAGTTGAATCGTACGGATGACCTAGCCGTTAACCTTTTGTGTCTTGTATGGTGGAACTGTGTCGAAGAGAGCGCAGGTATTATTGGTGTTTTGTCTAGTTTTTACCTAGCAAAAGTACATGGTGACTCGACCTTAATTTGATCGTGGGAAGATACCGTTTTAGACCAGTGAACACTGGGGGTAACGATCTGAATCATCCAAACATGGCTGTTCTATGGGATTGTGTACAGTTACGGACTGAAAATAGGCTACTACTGATCGTTCTCTGTCATGTTGGAATAGCCGCTTCAGGTAAGGACGTGTTTGGAATGCATTGTTTTTCTACTACTAAACAGACACATTCATTCAGGGATTTACACTTAAATTGTATTGGGGCACCTACACATCTTCATATTTATTATTAAATATGGCTTCATGATACCCTCGTCTGCACCTTGGTGTACAAAATTATAGTTTTGAATTATATTAACTAAAAAAAAAAAAAATGCATACGATTTGCAAACCAGTTGGGATGGTAAATAATACACATTCGAGGGTCCATAGGGTACCATTGTGGTTCAAATACATACAACCCAAACTTTATTCATTTTTACCCGTCACTTAAAAAAGTACATTAAATATATCAATAATCTCTTTTGTGGTTTACTTAAAATACCTTCAATTTGTATATCCATGCATGACTTACCAACCAATTTATTTCAACAAAACGGGCTGGTGACCCATTAAATAAAAGCAGATATGAATTAAAATTACAAAAGATTAAAATTTAATTATGCTTAATTGTGAATGGTTACACATCATGAAACATTTATGGTCATTTATAGATGTTCAGGGCCATAAGTCATATAATAGATACATATTTATTGGATCACCACAATGAGACATCAAGACCTCAATGGATGTTTATAGGATGCTCTCAGCGATTCAGGAGTTTGATGGATGTTTATAGGATAATCTCAGTGATTAGCTAGGAGGTTGATAGATGTTTATAGGATGCTCTCAGGGATTCAAGAGCTTGACTGATATTTATTGGATGCCCTAAAGTTACAGGAACTTGATGAATATTTATAGGATGCTTTCAGGGATTCAGGAGGTTGATTGGTGTTTAGTGGATGCTCCCAGGTAATCAGGAGCTTGATGGATATTCATAGGATGCTCCCAGGGATTCAGGAGGCTGATGGATGTTTATAGGATGCTCCCAGGGATTCAGGAGATTGATTGGTGTTTAGTGGATGCTCCCAGGTAATCAGGAGCTTGATGGATATTCATAGGATGCTCCCAGGGATTCAGGAGCTTGATATATATTTATTGGAAGCTCTCAGATATTCAGAAGCTTGACGATTATAGGATGTTCCCAGGGATTCAGAAGCTTGATGGATGTTTATAGGATACTCCCAGGGATTCAAGAGCTTAATGCATGTTTATAGGATACTCCCAGGGATTCATGAGCTTGATTGATACTTATTGCCTGCCCCAAATTTACAGGAGCTTGATGGATATAGGTTCAGGAGGCTGATAATGTCCACTGGATGCATGGATTCACATTTCACAGACTGGGTCTCATCGTGCCTCAGAACTCTCTCATGAGGGATTCTCCAGGTTTACATACTGCCATGACTATGAGTGCTTGGGCAAAATGTCATCAGACAAGGAGACTTGAGAAAGTTTAAAATGTTTTTGAAGAAAATATTGTTTGTTTGACAAAGGAGATATTTAAGTTACCGGTACCATTCTCTGTTCTTGTTGGGAGGGCATTTATCAAGCTTGTCAGTCAAAAGATCATATATAAAAGCTCATTCGCAGTGGTCACTCGCTTTTATACTATCATTTGGCTGGCTCACCTGATAAATACCAGCACAAGCAGTACAGAGCTCAGTACGAAATTTGACACCAGGTTTCCCCTACAAGGTCCATCTTGGAGGGTGTGAGTGAGTGCATAGCTTTCAATTTTTCAGGGTTTAAGATCGCTGTCGATAATTTTTCAGTTATATCATGAGGGCATAAAAGTTAGGCAGAGGAAAATAACATAAGATAAATTTTATTTAAAGTCGGATTTGTTTACATACAGTGAACGTCATAGCTCAAAGCATGAGCTATTCACCGACAGAACAATAAAACATCATTAAAATATTGTAAAATAGAGATAATACACATAAATAAGCCAAAAACAAAAATTGTATGAATGACCATATCATCAGAATTATTACTGGTCATTGCAGAAAGTGCATCTACAAGTATCACCATCCCATTTACTAATTGAAATTTTTAATTCCTTGAGTGTCAGTGCTCCTTTTATGGATGGATCAAGGAAGCTACTTGCAACAAAGCAGGTCTGATGCTGCTATTTTAAAATGCTCTCCCACCAAAATATCATGGTGTATAGGTGTGAAGTCACATTATTCAAGTATTGAGCGAACCAGTCCGTCCTTAAATTGTTATACCCTTTTAATGGTGAGCATAATCTAGGAAGCAACAGGAACCATTTTTCAAGTCTTTGGTGTGAGCCAGCCAGGGATTGAACCCAGTACCTATACTGCTTACTAGGTCAATACTCTAACCTACTGCAGTGTGGTCCCATTATCTTGGAAATTACACCTGAATATAACCTGTGAACCCATAGCACTGCAACTTATAAAGAGAGTGGTGAACCTTTATTGGATCACCACAGGTGTGTTAGGGTCACACATTTTTATCCGATGACCACATGTGTTTAATAGGAACGGCAACGTTCTCCCATGTCCTAATTAATAAGAGAGCTTCCCATAAATACGAGGGAAAAACATGCTGCCATGTCACTTGTTTATTGTGAATGCTTGTTTATTGTTTTGATCAACAAATTATATGCTCATGATAGCAGCACCAACAATATATTTTCAAATTTTAATAATGGTGTACCTCCACATAGATAATTAGGATCTCACACTGTCTTCATATTGAGAATTGCTGGCAATGTTCAAGTATTAGATACAAGATCCTAACCAAGTGAATAACATTCATCCTTTGCATATGGGTTACCATTTAATAAGAACAACATGAGGTAGCACCTGAAACGTACAACAACCCTTCAGCCAGACAGTTCCAGTCACTGAATATTGGTCCAAACAATGAATGGAAAATGCATAAAGCCTGGACGATTTGGTTGAATTCAGATGCTTTAGGAGTGGCTTGTAAAAGATTAAAATATATTTGATGTTGGATGCATTGGATGAGATGTGATGATAATTTGGCTAAATGAATTTTCTACCTGAACGGGTTCGGCTTCTATCTCGTTCACATCATCATATGGACACTTTGCGTGACATTACCATGGAAACCACAAAAATCATCATATGTAGGCCCTACCCAAATTCAATAGGTTTGTTTTTGACCACCCAATAATCCTATATTCCCAATTTGAAGTCTCTAGCTGCAACAGTTTGGCTTCTATCGTGTTCTGTGTTCACATCATTTTGCGTGATGTGGCTATGGAATGATGGAATCCACAAAAATCATCACATGTACCCAAATTCAATAGGCTCGTGTTTGACAATCCAGCAATCCTGTATTCCAAATTTGGAGTCT
The DNA here is from genome assembly GCA_036873755.1 of Hanleya hanleyi. Classification (NCBI taxonomy): domain Eukaryota; kingdom Metazoa; phylum Mollusca; class Polyplacophora; order Lepidopleurida; family Hanleyidae; genus Hanleya; species Hanleya hanleyi. The sequence goes on along the minus strand of JAVTVY010054489.1, from coordinate 23,927 downwards.
AGCTGCAATGATTGGCTTCTATAGCATTCACATCGTCATATAACATTGTGCATGATGTTATCATGGAAACCAAAAATGTAGCAAAATTCAATAGGCCTGTGGCTGAGCACACAACAATCCTGTATATCAAATTCGAAGTCTCCAGCTGCAACGTTTGGCCTCTATTGCATCCACATTGACATTTTGCGTGATGCTGCCATGGAAACCACAGAAATCATTGCAATGAACCCAAATTCATTTAGGCTTATGACTGACCACCCAACAATCATATATATCACATTTGAAGTCTCTAGCTGGAAACTTTTGGATTCTATCGAATTCACAATGTCATATATGGACATTATCTGTGTCGGTGCTTGTGGTTGACCACCCAAAAATCATGCATAGCAAATTGGAAGTTTCTAGATGGTTTGGATTCCAGAGCAGTGACAAGAAATGTTATAGGACTCATGATGACTGGGATGGATGACCGAACATACATGTCGATGACAGGACCCTGCAGTCTAACAGGCTGAGGGATAGAATCTGATACCTCACCAGTGAAAATTGATTTGGAATTCAGTGAAATCCCACAGAATTACAGAGGGATATGGAATTTGATATTTTACTGAAGTCCAGGTTCCAATAAAATTTCAGGCGATATCTCACTGAAATTTTTACTTCGGCTTGTTTGCAGATGGATCAACCACTTCACAGTCCGGACCGCTAGCAAGTAATTATTTATAAAAACAGATGAATCGATATGCAGCAGTTATAAATATTTGAATAGCTGGTCAGGTTACAGGCTATACCATTGGTTTCTCCAGTTCTTCATTGTCAAAATTAGCATTAAACAGTGATATAGATCATTATAACCAGGCCAAAATAGTTTCAGCCAGAAATATTGGAAGTTTCTTCCATAACATTTCAGAGAATCTTTTGATCTTTTTTTTTTATCTCCTTGAAAACAGTATGTGACAGGCGACATCTAGCAAACAGTATCCCATTTACTGATGTATGCTTATTTTAGTTATGAAAGTTTGATAAAAATAACACAGGAAGGAAGCAATCAGAGATTGCTCAATTGTATGCCCCCCCTTCCACTTTAATCCGACACTGCCCCCGCCATTGTTCTGTTCTTTATTGGTTGGCGGAGGCCTAATTTGGATAATTATAAAAATTCTGTTTCAGTCACTTTTTTGCCATGTCTCACATAATACATATTCCAAATATCAAGCAACAAGTGATAATACGATGCTTCGATGCAAGATGGTCGCCAGGGCTTTCGCCAAATCAGAAAATGTGACCTGGTTATGAGACCTACATTCCTTGGGAGTATATTGTGGTGAAATTATGAAGCGATCAGTGAATTTTGTACCCAATTCACTGTTTTTGGGGCAATTTCATACTTCAGGACCTATGTTGTCTGCTTTGGAATGTAGAATAACATATAATATAGCCATTTTCCTGGTTCAAATCAGTTATGGACTGAGATCCAGCTTGGACAAATAAATATATCCCATTCACTTAGGTTTAAACAAAGGGCCATAACTTTTGAAAATATAACTTCACGCTACACACCTATGGGTCACTGACCACATATCATGCGTATTTCATACTTGTTCATACAATATTAACCGAGATCCAGCCCTACAAATCCCAATTCACAAAGATTTGAAGAAAAAAGGGCCATAACTCTTGAAAATATAGGCGAAACGCGGAGAAACTTCACGCTGCACAACTACAGGGCACTGATCACATATCCTGCAAATTTCATAATTGTTCATACAATATTCACCGAGATCCAGCCCGGACAAGTTCCAATTCACAAAGATTTGAAGAAAAAAGGGCCATAACTCTTGAAAATATAGGCGAAACGCGGAGAAACTTCACGCTGCACAACTACAGGGCACTGATCACATATCCTGCAAATTTCATAATTGTTCATACAATATTCACCGAGATCCAGCCCGGACAAGTTCCAATTCACAAAGATTTGAAGAAAAAAGGGCCATAACTCTTGAAAATATATGCGAAACGCGGAGAAACTTCACGCTGCACAACTACAGGGCACTGATCACATATCCTGCAAATTTCATAATTGTTCATACAATATTCACCGAGATCCAGCCCGGACAAGTTCCAATTCACAAAGATTTGAAGAAAAAAGGGCCATAACTCTTGAAAATATATGCGAAACGCGGAGAAAATTCACGCTGCACAACTACAGGGCACTGATCACACATCCTGCAAATTTCATAATTGTTCATACAATATTCACCGAGATCCAGCCCGGACAAGTTCCAATTCACAAAGATTTGAAGAGAAAAGGGCCATAACTCTTGAAAATATATGCGAAACGCGGAGAAAATTCACGCTGCACAACTACAGGGCACTGACCACACATCCTGCAAATTTCATAATTGTTCCTACAATATTAACCGAGATCCAGCCCGGACAAGTCCCAATTCACGGAGAATTCAGGAACAAAGGGCCATAACTCTTGAAAATATAAGCGAAACGTGGAGAAACTTTACGCTGCACAACTGTGGGTCATTGACCACATATCATGCAAATTTCATACTTGTCCATACAATATTAACCAAGATCCAGCCCGGACAAGTCCCATTCACAGAGATTTCAGAAAAAGGGCCATAACTCTTGAAAATTATACCGGAACTCGGAAAAAACTCCACCCTGCACAACTACGAGCCACTGGCCACATTCCATGCAAGTTTCGATCCTGTCCATCAAATATTAACCGAGATATTGCCCGGACAAGAAATTCGGACGGACAGACGGACGGACAAAGCGATCGCTATATGCCCCCCCTCTAGTTAGAGGGGGGGCATAATAAATTGATGCAACTGGAACAATTAGGCCCACTTACAGAAGTAGTAAAAAGAACATCCTTACACACATAAGACAAATGCAATAAAAACAAGGCATATATTAATAACATTGAGAAGAGTGAAAACTAACAAACCAGAAATAGTCGACACTAGATCAGCTCCATTCTGGAGATGTGAATTTACAAATCTAGCTGTATATACGATCATGCATGGTTATAAATCAGTTGATGTATTATATCTTCATGTATACATGTATAAAGAAATAGGGATGATATTACACATCACTGCCCAATAATTAGTGGGGGGGGGGGGGTAATTTGTTGGATTTTGTGTGCTAAATTCTGTAGAGATTCACCAAGAAAAACATGAAACAGTCAAAACACTGAGAACCCCTCAACCGTGGGTGTATTTAAATTGGCTCTTAGTTAAGGAACAAGCAACTGGTGGCAATAAACAATTGACGATAAAGATTTTCCAAAGGCTTTTCGTTATGCAACCACATGCATGTGTGATAGAAGTTAGAGACTCCTAGGCAGTCATTTTTACCCCTCGGCCAACTTTGGCCTAGGGGTATTGTCGTCATCATGTACGGCTGTCCGTACGTACGACGTACGTCCGTACGTACGTCCGTCCGTCCGTTACCGCGATATCTACAGAACCGTTACATGCATGGCAACCAAACTTGTTACATCTATTTATCTTCACGTAAATCAGAAGCCTATCGAAAATGAGTCATCTCGAACAATATTTTGCAGAGTTATGCCCCTTTTTACAAATAAAAATCCATTTATGATTTGTTATTGTGATAATTTCAGAACTGTTCCATATACAACATCCTAGCGTGATACAGTTGTTTGTCTTGACCTGAACTAGATGCCTATCGAAAATGAGTCGTGTCAGAAAGTATTTTGCAGAGTTGTGCCCCTTGTCTAATAAAATCCGTTACCGCGATATCTACAGAACCGTTTCATGCATGGCAACCAAACTTGTTACATCTATTTATCTTCACGTAAATCAGAAGCCTATCGAAAATGAGTCATCTCGGACAAATTATTTTGCAGAGTTATGCCCCTTTTTACAAATAAAAATCCATTTATGATTTATTGTGATAATTTCAGAACCGTTCCATATACAACATCCTAACGTGATACAGTTGTTTCTCTTGTTGACCTGAACTACATGCCTATCGAAAATGAGTCGTGTCAGAAAGTATTTTGCAGAGTTATGCCCCTTGTCTAATAAAATCCACTAATTCCTATGTTAAGTTTGCATATAATTTCCATATCATGTTTGTATACTATCACATTTATTTATTGATTGGATGACTGATTTATTGATTTATTCTCTTACACAATGCGAAGAATGCCTGCAAATCTGTTTTGAAAATGACACTAGATGCCTATCAAAAATGAGTTGTGTCAGAAAGTATGCCCCTTGTCTAACAAAATCCACTAATTCCAATGTTAAGTTTGCATATTATTTCTATATCATGTTAGTATACTATCACATTTATTTATTGATTGGATGACTGATTTGTTTTGAAAATGACATACATGTGCCATTTAGTATACATGTACTGTATTTATCTAGCCATGTGTACTGTTGTTTTAGTGAGACATCGATACAGCTCTTTCAATTTATTCCAGAAACAAATTAATTTAAGGGGAGGAAAACTTTTCTTTTTTTTCAAAGAAAGTACACTTACAATACCAGGGGTAAATATTTCTTCCCACAAGCCAATCAATTGGTAGAGACACCCTTACATTATAATAGCTGGGGTTCAGAGCCGAGGGGTTTCGATAGCGCAGCTTCATGTTTAGATATTGTGGTAAATGAGTAAACATGATGACAATACTCCAAAGCTACATGGGTGAGTGAGTGAGTATGATTTAACGTCGCATTCAACTCTATTTCATGCAGTCATATCACGACATTTGGTTCCTATTCCTCTTCACAGCCGGGTAGGATCCTATTCCAAAAGTTACCACCCGGGACCCCACAGCTAGGAGGGGTCGGCCTATTCCTTATCACCCAGGAACCTCACAGGTGCCCCAGTTATAATCACCTCTTAAGACTGAAGCTCTCTGAGGAACGGAGGCCTATTCTTACCATGACCTGGAGTGTGAACAATGACACCCCAGGTCAATCCCCGGTATCCCCAGGAGGCCAGCAGCCCATGACCATGCATGTGTCATGTGTGTCTGGTATCGGTTCAGTATGCCTTGGTCTCATCAGTCTCAAGATATGGTGGTAAAAAAAAAAAAAACAGTTGATATTTGATGACAAATGGATCAACTTTGACATGGTAACCTACATCAAGAAAAAAGGTCAATCCATGAAAAGATTTTCCGCTACCACTTGCATGTGCGAGTATAGAGTTTGGGATTCCTAGACTGCATCATTCCCGAGATTTTTCTGATGTGTATGAACCCAAGTCCGGTGAGAAATTAGCTATATGAGGAACTCAGCTGTTTATTATAGCTAGGTCAATCATGGCTTGAAATCCAGCCCAACCATTAGATATAGCTATAAACAAATCCAGGGTCACCACAATGAGAAAATAAGGGTCTATCAACTGGTAATTGAAGGTAAACTTCCTAAATGGATTATTTAAGAAGTAATGTTTTCATACATGTAGGCGTGCTTAATGGTTATTTTACACACGGTTAGTGTGGGAAAGTTGATATTTTATGGCAAGGGTGAAGAATGTGCCTTGCGTAAAATAAACATTGAGCATGCTTATGAAAACATTATTTCTATTCTATTGCACTACCCAAATAGATTATCAACAAAGATTATAATGAAAGGTTGAAAACATATTTTAAACTTTGACAACCTTTCTCTCTTATCTTGAAAAAAAAACTCGTCCACTGATATTGGCTTGATGCTCTCATCTCGGTTGGCATCGAGCCAGTTTCTGTGGACGAGTTCATGAAGTCTCTCAAATGAAGAGTTATTCTGTCAAATGAGCCAGGCTCTGTGAAAATACTTGGATTTAGGTCTATTTGTGTCACTTTGTTAATCAATTTCATGATGAAAACAGCAGTTAAACTCAAGAAAGAAATTCCATCTTGTAATTCATTTGTGTGTTTATTCGATTGTAAGAAGCAGATGATCCCTTCCTCTCCCGCCTTGTAAAATAAAATCTCCCAATGAACACCTGCACTTGACACACGCACATTTCACAAAACCATTCTAAAACACTCAATAATTGCATGGTTAGCAAGTTGTTATAGAAACAAGTGTTGTAGAATTCTAATTTTAACCCAAGCTGAGGTTTATAATCAGGCTAAATAAAACTAAACACAGTATGGACCTGGTATAACATGTATTAATTCATCCTATGCAATGAAAATAAACTTGCTGAAGACACTATTGCATCTTCCAGTATTATATGATTTTAGCCTGTACATGTAATTTCTTCTCGAAGTATTGTTGATTCTTAAATACAGGATGGGGCAAAAAAAAAATGCATCTTTTTTAGCTACTTGTATTAACAAGCTAACTGCTAGCATTGAGGTAAAGATATAAGTAGCCTCACAATTGTCTAATTTTGTAGAAACTTGTTTTTTGAGCAGCGAAGCATGTTAAAACATAATTTTTATATCAGATGAGAGTGATGTCACTATATATACAACGAATGCAAGAATATATTCTCAGGTTAATTTGTCACTCTTAATCTGCTCTCTTTGATGTGCTTTCTGTCTTTCTGTGGAAAGGAAAAAGACTTCACTGTGTGCGGGATGAATTTGGAGTGTCACAAATCTGAATGCAGAACAGCTGCAGCCATGATTAGTGCCTAAGCTTGGGTAAATTTGCACGATGTAGTCAGAATTAATGCACCAAATGTGTATTTATAATCTCGTCATCATGGCCATCAAAAAATAAAACCCCACTTTTGGAAAAAATTCTCATATAAATGCCCTTTTCAGACTGAAGCGAGCCCCCTATTTGCCCCTTGGGTATCTAATTGTGACAGAGCGGTGCTGCCATTTTATACTGAGTGCTGTTTCACTGAACAGGAGAGGCACCTCTCTAAAATCTCATCCGCCAATAGACGAACATGGGCATAGATATCTGCATCCACAATCTTAATAAATTAATATCCTATCAATGCTCCCCAATCGTACATGTCGCTATATAGGATCTTACGTATGTCAATTGAATTTGGTGTTCGGAGCGCCCATACCATGGATATTTAATAGCATTATGACATCATGGTCGCATATGGACTCATTCATTTGCAGCCAGGGAGGGGAGATAGGTTCACTGTGTCCATTTACCCCAATGTTTATACCAAAGATCAGTCCATATATCTACCCCATATTATGGCGCCACAATGTCGGGACCGCGGCAACATGAACAGACACCCCGCCAGCGAGCCGGCTAATTCGGCTGAGCCAACCAACATGACCAAAGATCAATGTTCCCTTCAAAGCACTACGAAGCATTCTCGGGATTGGTTAACACGCGAGTTACTGCAAGCCTGTTAGTAACAGGTGACATATCCAAATGGGGAGCAGATAGGATTTAATTTTAATTAGATTGCTGCATCCAATGATGTTAAAAAACAAATTTTTGTCTATCTGATTATCGTAATAATAAGACTGTTCTCTAATAATAATTAGACTATGCACACTTTCATTATTTTACGGCTTTAACAATATATAAGCTAAGTCGCCTGAACATTTTGGAATGTTATGCTGAATAGATCATAATTTATTGAGCAAAAATGACCTTTTTTACCTCCATTTTTTTAATAGAGATGGAGGTAGTTCTCTGTGACCTGCTGAAGTTATTATCCAGCTTTTCCGATATAAATCGGGCAACTACCTGACTTTGCACAGTCAGTGTAAAGGAGGCTTGACGTCCTGCAAGCTTAGCCCATAAACTTCTGGGTAGTTGATTTTCGTTCATTCCCATGCATCAACAGGAAATAATATCTCTAAAGAGTCATATCGATGACGTGTTTTTAACTTAAGATTCATTGAGATAATCATAATGACCCTTTCTTCAAGCAGTGGGGCACTTGATGAATATTTACTATATTTATACCAGTTTTCACAGATTAAAAACATGCTTTGAAATGCATTCAAATGCATTCAGAAATGGAAATCTGACCGCTAACCAATTTATGGACAACTGTATTTTCACTGGGAAAGTCCATCTGTTCTGTTTTGTATCAGGAAAGCCAAATTGTTGCATTCAGGTTTCTAGGTCTGTAGCCAAGGAGGGTTTTTGGGTTCGGGCAAACCCCACTTTTGGAAAAAATTCTCATACAAATGCCCTTTTCAGACTGAAGCGAGCCCCCTATTTGCCCCTTTTCTCATATAGCGAACCCCATGATGTGCCCTTTTGAAGTGAGAGCGAACCACCCCACGAGAAATCCTGGCTATACAGCCCTGGATTCATCTATGTTGCACACGCTGGGATGAGTGAAAAAAAACCTTGGAAGTTCAATTCACCTCTTAAGATATGTCCCTGATTTATGATGTTTGTATTACTTTAAACTGAATGTGAATGATTTTTAATTAAAAGACTTAGTAATTATATCTTTTCATTTCAGTTTACATCAATTCTGAATGCCAGTACAATGGACAGTCCATGAGCATCAGTTGTGGTGCAGGGGAGGTAATTCGTGTCCGTCAGACCCTCCTGTCAGATTCCACAATCATTGCCGGCCTGCCCCTATTTTGCGAGTCACCACTGACGAATCCCTACTGTAATGCTCCAAGCAATCGCTCAGATAAGGAGTTCGTCGGGCGACTGAGCGCGTCCTATGCTATACCAGCTGAAGAGCTGTACTCCAACCCTGAGAAGAAAGGAGAATGCTCCCAAGGTGTTCACTCCAAGGTTGCTCAACTCTTCTATGAATGTGTTCCCAGTAAGTTCATGTGTAGACAGCTCACCACATAAATCTTTATTTTAGCAGGGATTAGAGTGCAACAGGTACCTGAGCCCAGGGGGCTTCAATAATTCCTGGTCCAAATTTCAAGATTCTGTAATGGCCTTGGTCCCAATTGATAGCTAGCAATTCAGAGAAAGGTGTTTATGAGAATGTAACATAACATTTTATGATAAACTAAAAGGGGCTTAACTCTTGGCAACTAGGTGGCCTTGAACCAAGAGCCATGAGCTCACATATCCCACAATGAAATCGACAAGAGCCGAGAGCTCACATATCCCACTGAAATCGACAAGTCAAACACAAGAAAATATTAATTTTCCTTCAAATAGATGCCTTTCAGATGAAAAAATTCTTCATGAATTTAGAAAAATGTGAAGAAAGTGATGAAGTAAACCTTTGTTCTTGAGTTAATATATAAAGGACCCCTCTCCCAGTTGAATTAGTAAATGCTTGGACTTTATTTCACAATAGTTTAACTGAATGTAACTGTTTCATACTTGTATCAAACAAATGCCATATACATGTACATGCCGGGGAGACAACTCTTGATAGTCCAACCTAACAATATAGTCAGTTAAACTGGATTCAGTTTTGGGGGACTGTGACATCGACCTTTGACCTAATGACCTCAAATTCCCACCAGTAAGCTATACCAAAATTTTTGTACCAATCCATACCTTGAAACTGGAGATAATTAGCACGTACGGACAACAAGTATTAATGGATCAATAGATGGATAGATGAGCAGAACTCACCATCACAGTACAAGACCTCATCTGCGACGGGCATACTGTATAAAAATTGTGACTTTTAATGATTTCCTGATGCTGGCGTCACAGTGACCTTACCCTAAATTTTGGTACATGTCAACACATCGTCTCTACATAGAGTATCCACTCACCAATAATTGGAACTGTAAATAGAAAACTGTCCCAGATATAGACCGGATATGGGGGATGGGCTCCCCCTTTCGGGCAGGCATATAATAATTTACCATAGAGGTCCATGTCTCCTGCCAGCAGCAACTGTTATGGTGGAATTTGCAACCCACCATAACTAGTGCTGCTGGGGACGTGGACCTCTATGGTCAATTTTTTTTTTGGTCGATGGTATCCCATATCATTGATTATGATATTGAAAATGAAGATCTCCCTAATCAGCCATACATCCCACAAGTCAATTAGTTCAATAGTTCTCGTGTCATTGTCCGGATGGTTCTTGGTCAGACAAGAAATGTGTAAAGATTCAACTGCTGACAAAGCAAGATCGCTGATGGTGGGCAGCTTGGATTTCACAGGTAACAGAAAAGCATTCCTAACCATCCTCTCACTGATTTCAAGCCATTCTCCAAGTTTGAAGTCAATCAGTTCAAATATTCTCGAGGTACTGCTCGGACAAGATCCAACCACTTAGAATTCAAGATGGCTGACCGTTTGGCCATCTTGGATTATGCAGGTTACTGAAAAGCAATTCCAACCGTCTTGCCGATGTCAAGTCACTTTTCAAGTTTGAAGTCGACGGTTTAATAGTTCTCGAGTTATTGGTCGGACAGGAAATGTGTAAATGACTGACAGAAGCCATTTTGGATTATGCCGGTAACTGAAAAGCAATCCCAACTGCTCTCTCACTGACGTCAAGCCACTCTCCACGTTTGAAGTCTATTGATTCAATCATTCTTAAGTTATTGCCCGGACAAGATCAAAGCACTTAAAATTCAAGATGGCTGACAGAGGCCATCTTGGATTATGCAGGTTACTGAAAAGCAATCTCAACCGTCCTCTCACTGATGTCAAGCTCTCCAAGTATGACGTCGATCGGTTCAATCGTTCGAGTTATTGTCTAGACAATATCCAACTTCTGATAATCATTACAAAGGTAACTAAAAAGCAATCCCAACCATCCTCTCACTGAAGTCAAGACACCTTACATTTAGTTTGAAGTCGATCGGTTCAATGGTTTTCGAGTTATTGGTCGGAGAGAATATGTGTAAATGGCTGACAGAGGCCATTTTGGATTGTGCAGATATGAACTGAAAAGCAGTCCCAACTGTCCTCTCACCACCGATGTCATGTCACTCTCAATTGGTTCACAAGTTCTTGAGTTATTGGTCAGACAAGAAATGTGTTAAGATCCAACTGCTGACAATGTAAGATGGCTGATGGCTTGGATTACACAGGTAAGGAGAGATAATGAAAGTACTCAAAGTACTGATGTCTGGATCGCCAATAATGGATTTAAAGTTTCAAAACGTTTCAGCTGGCATGTTTCAGCCGATAGCAGATGTATGGATAAATGTGGAGATTTTCTCCAATTTGTGGACGAGTGTGTTTGGGAGATCACAACTGGAACACAGTTTAGTCTTCAAGGAAGTGAATTTGTGAAGGCGGCTCATTTAGAAATATGCTTGGTCTTCATGGTAGCAAGAAACTATCTACAGTAATATGATTAAAAGTGGATCGTCTGCGTCGATGTCTTCTACCAGTTTTTGCGAGCAGATTTTCATAATTCATGCAATTTTATTGTGACAAAGCGACAAATACGCGAGGAGATTGGATAGTTTTATTAACTAGTTTTATTAATAGTTCTGTGTAGTTGTTGCTGTACGATCATTGCGTATATAATTTAGTTTGAAAAAGTTTGAAAAACACCACCAACAACAAAACTTTTCGAAAGCGGTACCTGCAAATTCTGTTGTTTCCGCTTTTGGAAAGTTTTGTTGTTGTTCAAACTTTTTGAAACTAAATTATATTCGGTGAGCAGAGTCCCCCGGAATACATAAATTTGCACTGGACAGGATCCGGTCAAGTTCACAAGACGAGAAAAATGTAAATACTATTGTTGTTGCTTCGACACATATCTCCTCTGGAAATATATTTCCATGCAGTATGCGTACACATTAAAATAGTAACGAACGCCGACTTCACGGGAAAGAACGTATGAGTGTTGAAAACTGGGGTCTTCATAATCCCAGAACCTGAACCTGTCAAGTGCGACACTCAGATCAAGGAACAAGATTTGCAACGTATGATCGTACGGCAACATTAACAGGGATTTTCGCACAAATTGTCTCTCCAACGCTATCGTTGTCAACAAACAAATTGCGAACTATAAACACCAGGCATATATATTATAAGTAATCTGACTTACCGCAAACTCAGACAGATGCAAACCCGCACTCAGACGGCAAACACCACGAGGTGGACAGCTTACCATATTACCAGGTCATCAATTTACATTTACAACAGTCTACGGTGACAGCACAGCGCTGACATGAGTTATCGCCTGGTGGGCGCTGAGAACCGGGTTTGAGCCGATCGCCCGGAACCAAAGAACAAAAAAATAGTCCACGGATTCAAGCAATCCCTGGGCGAAGAAATGAATATGAAATACACTCAAATTCAGATTTCGTTTTATTTCTAGTTCACATGAAACGATTATGACTGTTTTTTTTCTTCATTTTCTGGTTAATACCCTGATATAAGACTCAACACAGTGAAAATCACTGGCGGAGTGATACAGGTTAACCCAGGGTCATCCCATTATAGTGCACGTACACATTTGCATAAATTTCGTGAGTGGCAGCATAGTCTGGTCGACACCGCTACGCGGTGACGATCCAGACAAAAATGAAGAGAAAATTTTATTGCTGCATGTTCAATAGATTTTGGGTAATTCTGCTAAAACACAAAGTTGGGATGAACTGATGACAGACAGATAAGTGTAGCTATTGCACGTTTTAAGATGCTCTGCTGGATTCACAGTGGATTCTTTTAAATTTTGCCAATAACATGTCGATGGTCGAGTGCATGACTTAAAATTCTCCTAAATTTTTGTCTAATTCTAGCGTCCGGATCATTCCTCCAAAGTATTTGTTCTGACATTCTCTGGGAAAATGAGGTCAGAGGATATTTGTCTAGTCCTGGATTTCCAGACAATTTCCCGGAAGGTGAACAGTCCTGTCAGTGTGAACTTCAACCTGCGGAGGGTTCTCGGGTCGAGCTGGTCGCCATTCTGATGAACCCAAGCACTTCGGGAACCACGTGGTCTTTGCAGGCCGAGGGGGGCAGCTACACCCAGGATCTGTCCAGTCAATCATATTTCAGCACAGTGATTCCTCTCCAAACACAGAGTGGCAATGTCAAGCTGCAGTTCCGCAGTGAAGGATCTGGAGGACAGCGTCCAACAGTTCAGGGTCCCCCTGGGGGTTTCTGGCTGCAATACAGAGGTCAGTATAATAAATGTCTTTGAATCATAAATATTCCATGAACACATGTATGGTAATCCCTCTAATAATTCAATTCTCCTATCAAAATTCAATCACCCCCGATTTAGCATCTTCATTTTATCAAGCGAATTTCTACATTCCCACTTCGAACTTCCCTTGATATATCTGGCCCACTTCAATGTTCAAAGAACTTATAGTGAGTGAGTGAGGGAGTGAATATGATTTAATGTCACTTTCAACTACATTTCAGTCATATTAGGATGTTGGGTCCTATTCCTTTTCACACCCGGGAACCCTACGGGTGCCTTAGTTAGTCACCTATTATGACAAGCTCTCTGAGGAGCTGAGGCCTATTCTTACCGTGACCTGCGGTGTGCACAGTGATATAAACTTATAAATAGACATGAAATGTCACTGACCTCGAAAACATTTGAAATGGGTCGTACAAGTTTTGATTCGCTGACCAATATAATGGGCACCATATTAGGAGGAACGATGCCACTAATTGAGGATGATGTCACTCTACTCACCATCGACGTGTACTTTTCGATTGGTTCGTCTCTCATTCCTAGGCGAAATTTACACCTCGGATTTTGAACACTGAAGAGGTCAGATAAATCAAGGCAGGTTCGAAGTGGGAATGTAGAAATTGGCTGGATAAAATGAAGATGCGATATAGGAGACTAAATTCAATCGGTGGTTCTCATAAATGTGATCACTCTCTACAATCATCAAAATAATGAAGGAATAATGGATTGTATGCATGATTGTGAACCATTTTGTCAACTTCCTGTTCTAATATATTATGGTGGGAAATTTCACTTCCTGTAATTGAATTATTCAAGGGATTACCATAAATGTGAATGAAATTGTAGATCACTCAACAATCAACTCATGAATTCATGTAAATGCAATGGATCACTCAAGAAACTAACTGCGGTGACGCTTCCTATTTTTCTCACCGCAGAATAATATCAATAATACCGCTAGCTGTGAATAAATTCTCATGACGCTATTACATTATTGAAAATGTCTGCTAAATCATTGAGTTCTGGCATACATAGATTTGAAGACAGAATAGGCCTTGCTCATTCTGTATATATTTCTTGTTATTGGACCAAGTAACTTTACCCATACTAACAGATATTCCCGAAGCCGCATAGTTTAAGGATAATCTGGACTCGTCAAAATGTGGGATTGGATATCTCTGACAGGCCATCAGAAGTATCAATTATCTTCAGAGAATTTTTATATGGCTTTAATCTGGACATCACAGATTTTCAAACAAAATTAACAAGAGTATATTTAACTACCCAATATCACATTTGTATTACCAGGAGTGCTGCAGCTATCAAACTGATAAAAATTCTTTGAAGTATAACTGTCAGAATTTAAACAAATAAATCCTCATCATCTAACCATGAATTGTTTTGCTCCATATCTATTTATATGCCAATAATGATGATTGAATGGCTGTACGAGATTTCTGTTTTATGTGGTATTGGCACAATCAAGGGAGATAATTTTCATAATGTCACAATCAGGGGAAGTAATCATGACATTGTCACAATAAAGGGAGACAACTTTTAACAAGCCAAACTTTATTAACTACTTATTTACATTTTCCTTTTTTTATTACAATGATTACTGTCGATGTCGTGTCTTTGTCCATAGTTTCAAAAAATATACTAAATTTATATAGATGGTATAGAGTTTTCATTCGGCCATGGACGGCTTGGAGAATTACCATTATATATTGCTGCATAATCTTTGTATCTGAGACAGTTGTCAAAAGCCTTTCTCTCTTAGCCACGCCCCAAATTCCATATTAATATTCATTGTTGGCACGTGTCAATAATCGGCGTTCGATGGGTCAATTTATTATTCATCAGCGTAATATGGCAACATTGTTCTTTTATATTTTTCACGCCACAATGTAAATTCACAACAATGTATTTAAACTAATCGGGAATGTACTGACAAATGTCATTCCTTTTAACCATGCCCCATTGGTCATATTGATATTGGTCCTTGCTGGAACGTGTCAGAATCGGTCACAATTTATTTTTAAATCAAACAGAATGCAGCAACTTTAACCTGGAAATTTCTATTGGAATAACGTAACGATTGTCAGTAAAATTATTACGTTCTGGCTATAGCATATTATGCATTGTTTTATCACAGTATCAATAATATAATATCTTTGCCCCGTATTCCATGGCCACGTGGAACTGTAGGGGTTGCTTGTAAAACCGTGGCTATACCACCTGGTAATAAATGCCCAGTGGTTTGTCCAGGGCTTAACTGAAAAAAAAAAAAAAAAAAATATTCACATTCGTTTGCTGGAGATATTTCAGCAGTTACCCAGAAGCAAATTTATTGATTGAATTGATTTACAAAATTATAGTAAATGAAAGCTCTTCGTACCCTCTAAATCCTAACATCTCTACAACTATTTGACACAATATTTTTAATTTTGCAACAAAGTATCTATTCAGAATTAAGTTATAAGATTGTATCATTGACTAACTAGGAATGGAAGGATGGAAGGAGTCGAGTCAGAATATACACAAGTACAGCCAGAGTTGAGGAGTACTTGTAATACGTCTGTGGCTTTATTCCTGTTTGTCCAAGCCATGTGGGCAAAACTGTATGGCAAATAAATGTCCATTGATTTGTCCAGGAATTAACAGAAAAGCATAAATGTGGCTCGACTCAGAATTACAAAGTAGCTTTGATTTATCCCTCTAATAATTTGATCAGAGGAAATGGTCCAAACTCAAGTAGATAATCCATTATTTCTCTGTTATTTCCATGATTTTTCAGAGGGGGATCAAAATTTAGTAGAACAGCTGATTGCATTTTGTCCTCAAAATTGGGGGTGATTGAATGAGAACTGCTGGTATTGTTGAAATTTCAAAAATAACATTATGACAACAATTGAAAGTTCTCCAAAAGTCTTATGAAATGTTTATGTACTTAATATTTTTAGCTGTGGAGATTTCATCAGCACCAGTGTACCCCACATCTAACACCGGAGGCCTGTCTAACCCTAACACAGGACAAGTACAGTACCAGTACAGACGAGAAGGACGAGTCACATTAATATGTAATGATCCATATGATGACACTACCAGTGGTGAGGAAAAAGTTGAAATATTTGTACCTGCAGTACCTGACAACCAAACCGAATTTTGTTCACATATTCAATATTATGTTGTGATGACCCAAACCTGATTGATTTCAGTTGAAGATAACTCTCCTAAATAATTACGTAGATTGGAATTAGTGACCAATCTATTCCAACTGAAAATCAATCTATTATATTGAAAATTACAGTTTATTATAGGATCACCAAGTATTAGAATAATAGATTGAATTTACAGCCTATGTTGGATTCATCCTGTTAACAACATGATTTTCTATCTATTTGAAAATAATATTAATCGCACTCAGAAGACGGGAATCAGACACAGTATCTAATCTTCACGGATTAAAATGTCAATCTTTCGGTTTGATTGGAATTATTTCCAATCGAATAGGTTGAAGAACAACATAATGAATCCAATGTAGACTGAATGATCAATCTAATAGATCCTTAAACTGGGGTTTTCAATGTAATAGACGGATTTTAAATCAGAATAGATTGGCGACTAATTATTGAGAGTATCAATAATAGCATAATTAGATTTTTATGAACATCACTGATCAGTCCAGCAATTTGGGCAGAGCTTCGTTTGGACAATTGACCGATTAGTGTGGATTCCCGGATGCATTCCACTCTCTGATAAAACTGGAGTGAAAAGTGAAAAGTTCACTCAAGTTAAAAATGATCCCGCTCAAATTCAGTGAAATCAATTGAGTTTTTTTTCTTCAGACAGCATCTGTTGTAGATCAACCTTAGAAAGATTTCAAATTGTCTCAGAACAGAACTGCAAATCTGCCTTTTGCACTTTAATTCTTGAACAGTATAGAGAATATCATTAATCAGTGATAGCTGGACTAGGGTCCTTTCCTGGAATAGTGAGAAAATTTGATGCATATTTACCATATTTACACCAGTTTTGTATCAATGGTTAACAAGAGCCCAAGGGGCTTCAATATACGCCCGTATATCTTGAAATACATTGGTCTAAATTTCAAGTTTGTTTAATAGCCTTGATTCCAATTGCTAGCTAGCAATCCAGAGAAAGGTCTACAATTTTGTGCTTCTGAGAATATAACATATATCACAGCTTATATTGAATGATACACTAAAATGAGCTTAACTCTTGGTACATGTAACTAGTTGACCTTGGAGCAAGAGCCGAGAGCTCACATATCCCACACTGAAATCGACAATAGTCAACCACAAGAAAATAGTAGTTTTCCTGCAAATGGATTTCTTTCAAACGAGAAAATTTTTAATGAAGGAAGAAGAAACTGATGAAGTAAACCTTTGTTCTTGAGTTAATAAACAGGTGTGAAGTTCATAAAGGACCCCTCTCCCCATTAAATTAGTAAATGTATTGTTTTTATTTCACAACAGTTTAACTAAATGTAGCTGTTTCAAACTCCACAAGACAAATGCCATATATATGTAGGGAAGAGAACTCTGAATATTCCAACCTAACACATATAGTCAGCTAAACTTGATTCAGTTTTGGGGGACTGTGACCTTGACCGTTGACAAATTGATGTATGGCTCCTCTTTGCCATGCGAGTAAGGTATACTCAAAGTTTGGTACCAATCCATACCTTGAAACTAGAGTTATCGCACGGACAACAAATGTTAATGGATGAATGGACAGAACGCAGCCAACATCAACATTGCATTACATGACCTCATCTTCGACAGGCATAGGAAAATGTGACTTTTAATGATTTCCTGATTTTGGGGTCACAGTGACCTTGACCTTTGACCTTGACCTAAATATTGGTACATGACACATTGTCTTCCCTCAATGTATCAATGGACACAAAAAAAATCATGATTTTTATGAATTTCATGATTTTGGGGGTCACAGTGACCTTGACTTTCGGCCTTGACCTACATTTTGATACGTGACATATCATGTCCTCCTAATGTATCCAGACACAAAAAAAGTAATTTTCAAAGATTTCTTGATTCTGGACTCACAGTGACATTGACCTTGACCTAAATTTTGGTACATGATAAACTGTCTCCCCGTAATTTCTCAATGGACACAAAAAACCATGATTTTTAACAATTTCAAGATTTTGGGGTCAGTGACCTTGACCTTTGACCTTGACCTACATTTTGGTATGTGACACATCGTGTCCCCCAAATGTATCTACTGACACAAAAGAAATGTTGTTTTTAAAATTTTCTGATTTGGGGGTCACAGTGACCTTTGACCTTGATCTAATTTTTGGTATGCGACACTTCATTTCCCCCTATTGAATTCACTCACAAAGAATTGGTAATTTTTAATGCTTTCCTGATTTTTAGGTCGCACTGAGTTTTGACCTTGATTCTGGGGTCACAGTGATCTTGACTACTGACCCGGGTCTAAATTTTGGTACATAACAAAACGGCTACCCGTAATTTCTCAATGGACTAAAAAAATCATGACTTTTAACAATTTCATGATTTTGGGGTCACAGTGACCTTGACCTTTGGCCTTGACCTACATTTTGATATGTGACACATCATGTCCCCCTAATGTATCTACTGACACAAAGAAATGTTATTTTTAATAATTTCCTGATTTTGGGGATACAGTGACCTTTGACCTTCGACCTTGACCTATATTTTGTTATGCGACACTTCATTTCCCCCTAATGAATCCACTCATAAAAAATTAGAAATTTGTAATGAATTCCTGATTTTTCGGTCACACTGACCTTTGACCTCTGACCTCGACCTACATTTGGTATGCAACATATCTTTTTCCCCTAGGGCATCCACTCATCATCAAAAATTAGAACTATAGATAGAAAACTGTCAATGATTCATGATTTCCTGATTTTAGGCAACAGTGACCTTTGACCTCTGGCCGCGACCTCAATTTCGGTATGCGACACATCGTCTCCACCTAGCGTATCCACTCACAAAAAATTGCAACTGTGGATATAGACCGGACACGAACACTTCAGTGATTTCCCGTTTTTTAGGCCAGTGACCTTTGACCTCTGACGTTGACCTTCATTTTGGTACGCGACACATCGTCTCCCCATAGGGTATCCACTCACCAAAAATTAGAACTGTAAATAGAAAACTGTTCCAGATATAGACCGGACACGACGGACAGACGGACACACGGACGGAAACCGCCATCACATAATACGTCTGCCTTTTGGCGGGCGTATAAAAATCTGTCCTATGCTGTAGATATAGATTGGAGAGGAAGAATATGAACCACAAATGCACAGCTGGAGTCATGCATCAATGCACATGTTGGGTCACTGGTGCAGGCCTATTGTTTAGGAACTCAAGTTGAAAAGGGGGATTGGACATTGAGTTCAAACCCAGTCATAAATCTCGGACCATTCACTTGCCCAAAGGGATGACCCGAGCAGCATCAATACAAAAACTTTGACAGAATAACTCCTGAATTTATCATACTACATAGCTGTGGTTAGGACATTGCGAGACCAACTTACTGGAGCACTACCCCAACCAACAGTCAGAATTTTAGACAGCATTCCCACCCGAGAGGCACAGCATGGGAAATTAAGTGACATCAATATTAAAAGCACTATTTTTCCGATCAATTTTTTAATTTTGTGTTAAACCACCCCTGACCTATCAGTAAAAAGAATGCTAAAGATTATTTTCCACATTGATAGGAGAGGAAGTTTGAAAAGTAGTTCCCCAATGTGCAAAACTGAGGGGTTGTTCAGTTGGATGTAAACAGGACCTCTTGTGATGGGTTGTACTTGTACAGTACAAGTCCAATCGTGAAGGTTAAACTATTGACGGCAGTGCCAACAGATAAGGAGTGACCAAAGTGATCCTTGATATACATAGCCCAATTCAGAAAACATTTTATCTCCCTTTTTCCTGTAGGTACCAAAGGCCCTCACAATTAGATTTAGTAATAATTAAATAGTCCATTTTTCAAGAAAATTTTTCTTTATAATGTACACGTATACGCAATCCATTAGTTCATGTAGAAAATATAAACAAAATAGCTATTCAAACAAATCTTCTAGAATAGTTAAGCAATATATTATTCCAAATAATTCCGGGAGCCTTTGGTAAAAGTGAAACCGAGGTGACTATACTTCCAGGAAGCAGCTTCTAATCTCAAAGAGGGACAGTTATTCAGGGGGAGATCAGACACTTTCTGGAAAGGGCTAAAGTGAGGCTTCAGATGGTTAGTTAAATGTTAGGTACATGTACAGGTTTGTGTCCCAGGTCAATATAATATTGATATGACATGGATCTATGTCAATATAATTGGGCAGTGGGCCCCTAGGCTACATTCAAAAATATTCCAATCGTCTTCCATATTTTGTTCTAAGAAATGTTTTGATAATTTCTTTTTTACTTCGCACAAGAGAAGACATGGAGTTCAATAAAGGTTGTGTTTGTTGTTATTTCAGCGGGATTGATAGCTGGTATAGTGATTGCCATCTTATTACTGATCATCATCATTGCTGTGGGTGTCTTCTTCTACTTGAGGAAAAGGTTTGTGTTCTACTACTTCTCAAATCAATACCCTGATAATTCAATCACTCTACTGAAATTCAATCACGACCCCCAATTTTTGTGGACAAAATTCAATCAGCGCTTCTTAATGAAGTTGATCACTCTAAAATCTTCAAAATAATACTGAATAAATAATGGATTAACTGCACGAGTTAGGACAATTTTTGTTAACTTCTTGTTCTAATAAATATGATTAGATGTTGATTTTATAGAGAGAAATTTCACTTCCTGTGACTGAATTATTGGAGGATTTAACTGTATTGCATGCCGAAAATGACGTAGGCCTATATATACACTGGTTTGTGTAATATGAAACATGAGGCACCGGAGGTGCTACAACTCCTCAGCCCCTTGACAGTCTAGACCAAGATGTTTTCATGTGTGTAGAAGTTTGGATGCATAGCAGAGAGTTATGGCATGCGAAATGCAAACCCAAGCCACAACCCCTGACAGATGAACGGATGGATACACAGGCCTCTTGTTTTGTGAGACAACAGGCGAGTGACAATCACTCGCCTTAATTATTCTCAGGAGTGTGGTTAGCACACCTAAAATCACACCCCTTAAATGAGTCTAGGCGAGTGATGGGTTATCTCCCTTGATAACAGACGAACAGTGACCAATAATGATGTGAAATTTGACAGTGAGTGGTTCTCCTGCAATTTTTCTTTTCAAAAAATGAGGTGGGTGTTTTTTAAATTTATTATTATTAATTTTTTTATTTGGCACACATGTTCTTTCAAACTTAGAGCACCAGTGGAAAGTTGATGCCAACATTGATATGTCAAAGACAACTATTCCCCTAATTTCTGCAATTAG
Source organism: Hanleya hanleyi (assembly GCA_036873755.1). Taxonomy (NCBI): domain Eukaryota; kingdom Metazoa; phylum Mollusca; class Polyplacophora; order Lepidopleurida; family Hanleyidae; genus Hanleya; species Hanleya hanleyi. Next base: position 2,487 of record JAVTVY010054489.1, on the reverse strand, counting down.
AACTCATTATATCAAAGGATTTAGATCCAACTAACACCCTTTCTAAAGAATGAAAATTTATGGGGAGTTAACCAGTATCCCAACTATATTTACTTATATTTATCAGAAGTCTCCCCTTGTAAATTTCTGATTCCAATAAATTAGAATCAGCCACCAGAGTCCCATTGGAATTATCAATTAACTGAAATGTCTGCATAGAAAAACTTCCACTTGTGAATAGAAGCCAAAGAAAAGAAGCCGACAATATTATTTACCAACTGGAAGAAAAAAATCAGATAGTCCGATTCCGTTCATAACAGGTCCGACTTTTGCATGCACCGGACTACCGCGCAAGAGGTGGCGCGCAACCGGAAGTAAATTTGGCGCGGGAAATGTTGATAGAGAAAACCAACAGCAAGGTCCAACAACAATGGCTAAAGATCGGCTTGAAATAAATTTTCAATGGATTATTTCTTGGATTGTCCGTTCCTTCAGATAGATCTAGACTTCTAAAAGGTATTTACGAAAATTGATCGCATTTTATCGTTTTTGCTATATAAAATCCTACTTGCCGCATGCGACAGGTAGCCTAGATTGTTTTTGCAAGACAAGTTGTCGCCGGAAAAATTCACTTACCGGCGGCACGTAGGCAGGCGTTCTTTCGACCGCTGACCATTTAACCGGACGTAAACACATGCGTTGCTGTCGGAAGGCAGTTTAATGGCACACGTAAGTTGGTAATGAATTTAGCTGCTTTTACTGTTTTTTAACGACCGCGAAATGCCAGGTGCGCTATAGTCGCGCACCTAGTTCCAAGTTCAGGAGCGCGAAGGTGCGGGAGTGCGATCGCGCGCCTTAAAACGAGAGGCCTGGATACACGGACACCCGGACGGACGACAATCGGAATCCAGAATACCCCCCGACTATGTACAGGGGTTAACGTGAAACAAACAATTATTATTAATGATTCATATAAAAAGTTTGCAATAGATTCATAACAGATACGCAACAGTAAAAAATAAGGAAATTCCTGATATTTTTGTCTCACATATTTTCCATTTCATACAGCGATGGTTTTTACAGTGAGATCTAATTACAAACAAAAAAAAGATAATCAGCCGAGCGAAGAAACTACCTGGCGCCAGTCGGGAACGATTACAGAGCGCATTCAAGGCTTCCAAAAAATAAAGGAGCAAAGGTTTCCGAGGTTTAGTTGCACATTACAACATCAAAACATGCGGCAGGCCTGCACAAATTGAAATCCAGGTAACCCAAACAAGAGTTACACCAAAAAATTTTCATGTAACGATATCCCGTTAACAATATAGTCGATGGCGGCCATCTTGGTTAACGCAGTTTGGTGAAAAACAATTCCAGTCATCTTCTTATTGATGTGAAGTCACTCCCCAGATTTGAAGTCGATCGGTTGAATTGTTCTCGAGATATCATGTTCATAAGATTTTGGAGATGGATGGAATCTAAGATGGCTGACGGCGGCCATCTTGGTTAACGCAGTTTGGTGAAAAACAATTCCAGTCATCTTTTTATTGATGTGAAGCCACTCCCCAGATTTGAAGTCGAACGGTTGAATTGTTCTCAAGATATCGTGTTCACAACATTTTGGGATGGATGGAATCTAAGATGGCTGACGGCGGCCATCTTGGTTAACGCAGTTTGGTGAAAATCAATTCCAGTCATCTTATTATTGATATGAAGTCACTCCCCAGATTTGAAGTCGATCGTTTGAATTGTTCTCGAGATATCGTGTTCATAACATTTTGGAGATGGATGGAATCTAAGATGGCTGACGGCGGCCATCTTGGTTAATGCAGTTTGGTGAAAAACAATCTCAGCCATCTTCTCACTGATGTCAAATCACCCCCCAAGTTTGAAGTTGACGAGTTGAATTGTTCTCGAGATATCCCGTTCACAACATGGTTGGGACGGAAGGATGGGTAGCATTTCCAAGTCCCCCTCTTAATTAACCATGGGGACAATTAACCATGGGGAGCTGATACGAGAGCTAGACATCACTTTTGCGAAGGGAGTGATTTGTTTTGTTCTTCCTATCATATTATATTTCTGATTAAATAAATCCGTTTATTTTCAAACAAAAAAATAATGGAAATGAAATATTCTATGTGATCTCAATAGTGATGAATTTCAACAGTCATCAGTGGTACCGTTACCAGTAGACTCATCAATTAATTCAAGCTCACTAGGAGCTTGAACAATTCTAGTTAATGTTCTGTCATTATTTCTGGTAACGACTCAACTGCTACCTAATTTATAAATTGGAATGAACTGGCTTTCCTGACTGGGGTGATTATGTCATATAACAAAATAACGTTTATAATGTAAATGTAATATTTTATCTTAGTTTTAACATCTTCTGTATGTTTTCATGTATAGAAATAAGGAATGCTTGATTGATTGATTGATTGATCACATTAAAAAAGGTAGCCATTTGATTACATGAGGAATCAACATTTTCTGTATGTTTTCATG
>JAVTVY010054488.1:0-31152 GCA_036873755.1 Hanleya hanleyi | reverse complement strand
AGGATCTAACAGATGCTATTAGACGAGATATGTATATCGTACGCCATATGTAGGTCCCACTGGAATATTACTGTCCAGAATGGGATAGTTTACGACGTTGAAATTGTAAACATTTCTTTTGTCGTAAATTGACGAGAGAGAACGCCAGCCTCATTTTTATAGAGATATGGTTCTAGATATGATGTGCCGTTAGGGCTATCTGTACTTTCCTTCAAATCCAGTGAAGGTGGATATATATTCTTCAATGCATCAATTATATAGCGATTATTCACAGCGAGAACCTCGTCTATATAGTGTTTGATGAATGAGAACGAGCGGGATTTCTACTACACTCTACTTTCCTGAAGAGTCATATGGTGGCTTTTTAGTCACCAGACATCGTTAATTTTTCCCAGCTCTTGCATATCGCTCCAATTTCAATTTATCGGTTTTTGAAAGCGCCTGCATATAGCCATATTAACGGCAAAATACTGACCGCAAAATACGATCGTAGCGTGCAAGATCTCTGGCACTACTTTTTGTAACTTGTGCCTAATCCCGCTTAACTTGGTGATAGGGGTCGTGTGGATATCCTGTGTTTTACATCGATATGGTGTTCAAATCAACAGGCATGATTAAAGAGTGACTGACATACATACTCCGGAAACGACCGGAAAATACACTTTCTCTCTTGTAGGATACCAACTTGCGATTTGATTATTTTTATTTCATACACATTTGGAATTGGTGATAACTGTCACACGGAATAGGTATTTTGATTATTGATGCGGGAAGTCTTTTATGGCCGACGGCTGAATATTGAATGTCGGATCTCAAGCTTGATCTTCTATGCAATTAGTCCATGCACATGCAGCAAATAAATCCTCGCAAAAGGGTATACACGCTAGGAGTTTTTTCATCAGAAGATATTCATTTCTGATCTCACATTGTGTGTTGTTCATAATAAACTTATTGGTGTATTTTTTTTACGAATAATTAAAGTATTCTATTTATCAAACCACGAGTATAAAACGTGAGCTTAGCTTTTTCTTATAGCGCATAGTTTACGGAAATCAAGGGCCATGAGCTCAAATATTCCCCCCAAGTGACACTTGATCTTAGATCATAACTTAATATTCTGAAAACATTCAGTCAATGTCTAAGAACCCCAAAACACAAATCAATGAGATTCGTTGGAATCACATGAAAAATATACTTTAGAAAAATTAAGAATTCCAGCTAACTTTAACTGAAGATACAGTCTAGATAGATAGATACAGTTTTGAGATGTGAGTTTTGAGTTATTGCATTTTCAGCCTCAAAAATAAATATGAATAAAACGTCGGAAATAAATGACTTACACAGCTATGAAGTTTGGTTAATAATTATCTTCGCATCTTGAAAGGCAAAGACCTTGGCCTTTGAAGTGGGAAGAAATAGGTCTTTTTGAATCCCATGAATAGCAAGCGTCAGATCCGAGAGTCGCCTATGATAAAAAGAATGTTAGCTTCAATAAGCGAAGGTTTATTTCGTATGACATTTAGTACCACTTCCAATTCTGTGCGAAATGAGAATAATAAAAACAGAAGCGGGTTTCTTGCAAGAGAGAAGCGGTCAACACCGTTCAAGTTTGTCAGCAAATCATGGTGGCCTAATCATTGGCCATTATTCTTTATCCAAATCAGTAATATCATAAAAATGTAAAGTTTCGAGATGTTTGGTGAAGCATAACCTAAAGATGTATTCGAAAAAGTGTCATATTAAGTTTTGGGGTGCTCTGACATTGGACTTTGACTTGGTGACCCTGGTATTAGTAGTGTGGTGTCTATTTGCCCAACTCATCTTCTGCATAATTTTGAAGTGAATTAACCTGACGGTTACTGTGCTAGCCTGCTAAGAAGAATGGTCACGCACATACGCACAGGGACGCAGCGATTCTATATCCCCTGATCGGGGCCCAGATTAGGGGATAATAACAGGATTCTTGGAAATTATATTAGCGGCAAATTCGTGAAGTTATGAGGGATTTGGTGAATAATACCCCCAGATATAGTACAGACAAGACATTTTCAACTTTTGATGGCTAAGACCTTCAAATTTGACCTACAAATAGCTCTGCTTGGAATAAGATGGATTACTCACGTAATAATTATAGATGTTTGCTGAATGATAAACCAAGATTTTATATCCAGATTGGATAATGTTTCAGGATGCTGGATATTTGAGGTTGTCAGTAACGTGAGAGCCATCTTCAGCGACCATCTGGACTGGATTGACTGAATATTTTCGAAGTTATTGTGCTGAATTTGTCACACACGCACAGAGAAAGAGAGAGAGAGAGAGAGAGAGAGAGAGAGAGAGAGCTTCTGTATCCCCCATCGGGGTAAGACGAGAAATAAAAATATCTGAATAGATGAAAACTGAACTGACTTATGGCTTGAAACAATAAGTTGAACAAATAGTATTAACATTTGTTGCTCACAAAACTGAGATTCCCTGTCGGATAATATAGAATCACTGTATATGTGTCGATGCACGGGTGTATTTTACAAAATCTTTTTAGCACTATAACTTTGAACGTAGCCAGTCAATTCACTCCAAATTTTCACTGTTAACGCGATCAACTTCGAAGCCAATTCAGTTCAAAGTTTTACAGAAAATATATTAGACAGATACCAGTCGCCATCAGGCTATGCTATCAATTTGAATAAGTCAGTGGTCAAGTTCAAATCACCGAGCACCCAGAAACTGAATTGTTGCCTGTATATGTCGAGATTCTGCTGGTGGACGCTTCTGAGGCTTGTCCTCTGCACAAATCGTAGTGATAATAGTGTTGTGGTTGGTAACCATGGTGGAGAACGTGGCGCCTTGTCGGCGTCGGGCCTCACAGATATGTGTTCTTAAATAAGAACTTTCATTCTGGGCCGTTATCTAACGGTCACATGGTTCGTCATTTTCCATCAGTTCGCTTGACAGGGCTATTCCATCATCGCGATTATATATTTGTATCTAGCCGGTTCTAGAAGCCTGTTGTCATGCCATTGAAGATATCGACATGAAAATCTACAATAAAAGCGTGACTGCAATACAAATCATCACTGTAGGGTTCAGTTGTGATTCTTGTGATGTTTTTGGAAATATGCAGTCAGTATATTTGCTTGTTTTTTTTGTTTTTTTTTGCATCACACCTATCATGCTTGTGTTGCGTTTAATTGCATTGTTTCGAATATATGTTAAAGTTATGTTCGCTAAGCTCCTTGAAATGTTACAGATATGCTGCTCATGTGATTCCAACGACACCTGTTCGTTTTGAGGTCGATGGTCAAGGACGTTGCCTTGTAAGACGCCCAGCTATTATCAATCAAACTTTTCATAACTTCACAGCTGTGGTTGTCTTTTGATGTTGAAGTTCTATGCAGATTTATTTTAAGCTTAAAGTCAAGTTACCTGCATCCCAAATCTGAAACCGTCTGGAATATATCTTGAGTGTAGCTCCACCGAATTTCTAGATTTTTCAAACGTACATTGTCCATGGGATTTCAAAGAAGACCATTTATTTGTGTTTGATAATTTTTAGCCATTGATAATTATGCATGTACGTAATTAAGACCCTTGTGCGTATACTATCAGTGTGCTTTTTAATTCGGTGCTAACGCCGTTATATGAATTAAGTCTTTGGATTATGGACACGGAAATTCTTTAATGGACGACGGCTGAATATTGAATGACGGACTAGGCGCTTGTACATGTATTTTAAAGTTGTGTTTACCCAAGTATTGAGACTAATTCTTTCACCACGATCATTACTCCATACTCAAAAAGTAGTTATACATGGAAATGAGAAAAAGAGAGAGAGAGAGAGAGAATTTTTGTTTAACGTCGCGTTCAGCAATATTTAGAGACGATCAAACAAAATTCTAAATATTCAATTTAATAACTCAGAAAGCTAATGCACTAAAACATGTACATACAATAAAATTTATACAACAAACTGATCTCACTCAAATAGTCTAAAATACAATCTTCTTGTACTCGAACAAAAAAATCTGCTAAAGTAGCAGCTAGACAAAAGTTATCTCTTAAAATCTTAAAATATATAGAGTCGATAATAATATGTTTCACTGTGAGATCTTCGTGGCGTGGAATATGCCTTGGGACTGGCTCTTTTTTCAGTAAATGTTCGTGAGTTAATCGTGTATGGCCGATTCTACGTCGTCTAATCATGGCTTGATCGAAACGTTTCCGGCCGTTCAGATGAGTATAGCCTTCGTGAAGTTTGCTATTATCCACAGCATCCCATAAAGCTTGAGACAACTTTCTCACATAATCACAGATAGATGATCTGAAATCACTGTAAGGGATTCCAACAGGATCAACCTCATCATCTTCTGTGTTACCTTGTCATGTCAACGTAACTAGGTACCAACAAAACACAATATCAAATTTAGAGTCATATAACTGTAGAATATTCAAGATGGTGGGATGAGTTGAATTTCCACTTTCAATCCCTTGAAAGCATGACAGTGAATCTGAGAATATGACATATTTCTTTCTTTTAGTGGAATCAATACCTTCTAAATCAGAGCTTTTGTTTCTGCTCTGAATATCGAACTTTTACCTGGTAGCCGATAGGTTTTAGTTTTGGAACTAAAGACAGTAGTGGAATGTCATGCTTAATGCAGATGCATTAGTCGTTAGTGTCAGTGTTCTTGACTGTTTGGAAACTGCCGGGGATTTTTTTTATTTGAAGGTTGTACATGTGATTACCATATCTCTGAGTTCTTGCATAGGAATTGTATTTTTAATGATTGGTCCAAGGTATAGCTAACTACACACTGTGTGTTCATGGAATTCAAACTATTTGTTCGTTACTTTTCACCTTAATTTAGACCCGTCGATCGCTGTGCAATATCTATGTAGGGCAGCCAATTATCAAATGTATATCTTTTTGCTAACACAAATATTCTTGAATTCGTGTAGGTGCCTTTATGTTATCATGACATAGCGGTATATCAGTTTGCTTTGGCATGCCGAGATTAAAACGATATCGGTGAGACTAGGTATTCTTGTTGTCGACAAGTGATGTGATATATATACGGGTAGTCTATCTAGCCTATCATTGTCCAAGTTCCGCTTGACGGACGAATCTCTTTTCAAAAGCACACAGATATTAAGTCTTTAACCCTATCTAACCTATCATTGTCCAGGGCAATGTCATTTCCAAGTTCCGCTTGACGGACGAATCTCTTTTCAAAAGCACACAGATATTAAGTCTTTAACCCTATCTAACCTATCATTGTCCAGGACAATGTTATTTCCATGTTCCGCTTGACGAACGAATCCCTTCTTTTCAAAAGCACACAGATATTAAGTCTATATTTTTTCGCCAAGTACACGAATATCTTATTGAGCGAAATATACAATATACAATTCCCTCAGAACACATTTTAGTGTTCTGTTAGTAATGATGTCATCGCTTAAAACTTCAATTGGACATTTTGTGCAAGCTATCGATCCATACACCAAAACGGTCCTAGGCGTTTTTTCGCAGGCTTGAAATGCAATTTCGCTTAACTGAGTTCCTTGTTATCTAATTCATTCGATTAAAGCTGAATCGCACACACTCGCTACATTTAAATTGAAGTGACCTCCCTTGTATTGTTCATCTGCATTACCGAGATGCAGTCCACAGTCCACAAATATCATGGAGTATATATGTTTTGAAAGGTTTTATTGCTCATACCATTATTTCAAGATACAAGATAGCTATGCTTGTTAAAGTCGGAAGCAATTTTATTCCCACAGAATGCACTCGAATAAGATTTTTCCCTAATCGAGATAAAAATCCTTTTCAAAACCGTACGCATTTTTGTCAAATAGTCAATATATGAAATAACCTTATTTTCAAACACCTGAGAAATGTGGGAAACTGCGGCTGACGAAGGTTGGATTTATGGCCGGCCCCTCCATGTAGATCAACTGAACCAACGATTCGCATATGCCCTTTTAAAGGAATGGAAGTAAGCAGAAGCATAACACTAAAATACTGGCTACTAAAAGGGAAGGAGAATTTTCACGTTGTCAGACCCAAGCGGCCTGCTGTATTCTAATTTTAGGGCGAGCCAATAATTCGACTACATTCCGAGCTTATAGGTAACTACCTCTCTAATATCGAAATGGAGGTCAAAAACCATAACCTAGTCGCACCATGGTCAAATTACACTGTGTAGAAATAGGTTTACAGGAATTTTATTGCTCAGAATTCAATATTAATCATTTATTTCTTATGCAAACTATATTAAAATTCAGCTACATACGCAATACATAGTCTAGTCTTTTATTGCGGGGCAGGTAGATGTGCTGTTCAAAAATCTGCATTCCCAATCTGCTCCATTGACAAATTGCTCAATATCGAAATAAGTGTACCGTATATGTGCGTCTCTGATTGGATGAACTTTGATCTAATACGTGTATTTGCCCAACCAACATTAACACTGGGCTCGCATAGAGTCGGCCTGTAACCATCTGGGTCATCTATACGCGGTAAGGTTGACTCTGGGAGCGTGCGTATCCATTTTCAGCCTACTTTCGGCAACTATAAGAGGGAATTCCCCGAAATCAACACCACGTGATGTCGTCAGCCAATCAGCTAAACTCTACCGACGTAACCGCAACGTAACACGCCATTTTCGAGTCATGTGCTGTCCTACTTGTTCAAAATTACAGATCAATAGCACCTCTTGGATGATACGGAAGTTATTCATATCTGCATCTTCTGTAAGCTCAGACAATGAAAAGCCTGAAATTATCAGATTTCTCGAGTCTGTTCTCCGCCGGATGAAGACCGAACAGTATATGGTAAAGTATCGGATATCGGTCCGCAATAATGGCGACACACTATTCGCAAGCCATCTTATGGATGGCGAAGTGTACGCAAATGACATAGAGTCTCACTGGAGCTTCCATCTTGACTAGGCGGAATGAATTCCTGCTCATAAATCCTTATTCCCTTTCTGCCCCATTGTCAAATTGTGGAAATACATGTACGTGCATGTCATTAATGAGTTGAAATTTGATGTAGACATTTATTTATGATCCGATCAACATTAGAATTGGATAGTATCTATTCTACTTTCACTCAAGTTTTCAGTTTGGCCAGAAAGAATGAATACCTGCTAAAAATGCTCGTTGCCTATTCTTATATATACTTGAAAGGAAAAGAAAGAAGAGAACATTGGTAAGTGTCCTATATATGAACAAGTGAACAAAAGTTAATGTCCTACCGAAAAAGCTAGATAAAAAGTCCTGATCCTCCGCTCTTTTACATCGGTCCTATCCAACTGATAAAGGACGTGGCGAGGTTTAGAACGATATTGGACCCCTGTAAATGCGCTCTGAATACCAAGCATGAAATATTGCTTGAGAAAGAAATTGTTCAGGTGGCTTAAAGTACAAAATTTTGTTGTATACTCAGAATAATCGCAAGGCATTGGGTCTTATGATTCTCCAATAGAAGGGCCACGAAGTAGAATATTTGTGCAACATCGCTGATTTTGAGGCAGAAACGCCTGGTTACGGAGAGAAATAGAGAAATGAGTTTTCATTTAAAAAAAAATATGCACAAATTCACTACATTCCTCTCCTGTTATTCGAGAATCATAATAATGAACGCATTGTAATTATTTTGATTATACCACATCAGGTTGTGATTTATACCAATAGATAAAATTTCTTTCTTGCGTCATATTCATATTTGGCACTTCAACCGCACCTAATTTGGGACAAAATATTGCTAAACCACGCCAGGTAGGCATGGTCCCTTGCATTCGATAATAATTCGTGGTTCTTTGAATGTCTTTGAATATGATGCCTTGGAATACTGGCCTGTCGGATAATATCACTTCCTATCCCATTACATCCAACCAGCACTGCTTGTTATCGCTTAATGGTTATCTGTGTATGATAAAACTCTGCTACTAGCACTTGGCTTCGAGTTTCATCCCTGGACACAGTAATTAGAACATAATAGCTATGAAATAGCCCCATACGCGGGCATGTAGGTCATAATGTAATTCATTTCAAGAATAACATTTCACGGATTTAATATTTTACAATTATGTTACTACGCGAAACAGATTAAATTTTGAGTAAATTATAGGGTTTACGTGTGGAAATATATGTGCAGCTCTTCAATGTGTTCCAGTGCCCTTGCCCAGTATCAAATAAAAATCATGGCACTCCCATTTGCGAGAGCTGTGCGATAAGATATGAATCGTGACTGTAAGCTCAGTGGTTCCTGAGTTAGGAATGGGTGATATATATCAGAGTGCCGGGTGAAATCATTCGTCTTCTCGATTGGAATAATTCACACTATCATTATTAAAAACAAAAGATACACGTTTTACAGATTAAAATATATAGAAGAATGATGATATGGATATACATTGCAGCCACATTTGTCAATAATTTGATAATTTAAAGTATCACGGACTACAAACTCACGTCAATCGAATCCAGCTAAACACTTCACGGTACTATTTTACGGTAATTCACACCATGGTCAACCAATGTGGATATATATAATTAACTCAAATTTGAACGTTTATATTATTATCTTGGTTCTGTAATTTTTTACCTGAAATATTTTCCAAACAGTGCAACATATTCTTATATATTTCACGGTAATCTATATGGGTCTCAAATATCAGTCCCATGGTAGACTAGCTAAATTGTTTAGAGTTTACGGTAATTCAATTTAAGACCAACCAGAAAACACAATGTGGACAACGCCTATCTACTGAATGTGGGATCTGATGTTCGTTTTTATACTATCAGCCTCAGTATGTATGTACATATTCCCACTCCAATTTTGGCACTAATTTTATATCAGCTATCGTATATACGTATAACACAATACAATACAATTTGGGAGTGGCCAGCCCCTTCCCCTGGGACCCAGTCTTAAATAGTTCAATGTCATTCTCCCTAGCAGGACTTGTACAATGACTTATATATTGTATCGAAACATCGCGGTGTGACTGAATTGTATCTTATTACACTTAGCCTGGTGCTAGAGACCGTGTAAAGTCAGGTGTATCAACTGCCGCATTCTGCCCAGGTTAAAAGTGGGTCAAAATTTTCTGCGGAACAAAATGTTTTTCAGAGTAAATAAATATTACCTACCCAGTGAGTGAGATATTTTAGCGTTTCTACATGTAGATATACATGTAGTTACAAAACATATGGACCGTTTTCCAACGGTCGCCCTATCTCTCCAATGTTAAAAGTCGGATTTGGTACAAACAGGTTGTATGCTAAAAGCTTCACAGAGGCTCTCAGTTACAAAAAAATAAAATGGCGACACTCTTCCTATTAATTTAACATAAGTATTCCGTGGTTATATTTTATCCTGTTGAATTGACACGAATAGTTACGGTGAATAAATGTTAGTGTTTTTAGTTGCTTGGAAAATGTTGAGTGTTTTCGGTGTTTGGGGATATATGTACTTGATTATTATGTCTGTATATACGGGTGTCTGGTTGAATTTTCAGTCCGACTTAGCAACCAAGAATTATTGGTCATAGATACAACTAACTGACATTGATCGTTTATGAAATTTAATCTGTTAGTTTGTAACTTTAATTTCCCCATACGTGTATGCTTTAGTCCTGTCAATCTTTATGTAATATCGATATAGGGCACTCAATTATCAGCGGTATTTCTATCTTCTAACGCACATATTGTAGACGAATATGTTAGCCATCGTTGAATTACGACATACTATTAGTTCGGGTTGGCTGGACAAGATTACATGGATATCGGTGGGACAAATTATTCTTGTTGTCGACGACGTGTATACTATTTCGGTAGAGGTTATCGTTCCTAACCTATAATTTCTCATGGCAATGACAATTTTGAGTTACACCTGACAGAAAAATCCCGTCTTTTCAGAAGCTCTAACAGCCATGTACGCTACACAGACAAATATAGTATTGGGCGAAATATACACAACACATAATCTGTTTGTGTCCTGGTTTCGTGTCTCATGCATACAATTTCCCATAACGATGACATTAGTGTAGTAATATTTTATTTGCCCCTGGGAAGTTTTCTGGGAAATACATTTTCTGACAAATCGTAAAATGATATAGCGTGAAATTTTGATAATAGAGTTGTCTTGCGAGAATCATAAAATATGTTACCCAGTCTATAAATCATATTAGCCCAGTTACACAACTGGATTTTAGCCATACGGCCCTCCAAATAGTTCAGTTGGCCAAAGCAAACGCTTACCTACTCGAAGATAACACAAACACCTTTTCTTAGAATGTAAATGTGCTAAACCAAGGAATCAGTGTGTTGTTATACAGTGGGGTTCACCCATAAACATTTACTATTTCTCTGCTGAACTGATGTCATGCAGTGTCCTATAAATGTAAGAGACACTTGAAAACAGACTAACGTTCTGCTAAATATACTCTAATTGATATCCATTATTACTTTATTTTGTACTAAAATGCTGGCAATTTATAAAGGCAGGAAAATAACACATCATCCAGGATACTGACTATAACCAGAACGGGTTCAGGAGTGCTTACCATGAAGCTACTAAAATACTATACGGTAATAACAGTGATAATGATTCAGGAAGTTCAATAGGGAGTACATATGAATGACACGTTTTTGACGATGAGTCATCACGTTGACTTCGAGTTTTCAGTCTATTTTGTACCGTATTAAACTTCCTATATAGATTTGAAAGATATGAAAAGGGTTTACAATCGACAGAATTCATGCAAAGTCAATATTCCCGAAATATGTAGTCGTGTATTATTGTGTAAATTTGACCTCATGATCATGAATAGTATATATTTGCGCTTATTTTAATCAGTCGTCGACTTATTGACGGTCGGATTGGTTGTAACCTTTTTGGCTGACCTTTATCTGTTCTCTTGTGAATGCGGTTATATTCAGACGCTTTCAAATTAAACGCAAGTTAAAAACCAATCATTTCAAAACTCGTTCCTTCTCTTTCACCAAACGCTATATAGACGATATTATCGCTGTGGATAATCGTTATATATATATGACGCAGTGAAGGATATATATATCCACATAGACTGGATTTGAAGGGATATTTAGACATATCTACTATACAACTGAAGCAGGTCGTCCCTCTCGTGGACCTTACAACATGGATGATTACAGTTTCGATATCGTAAACTGTCCCTTTCTCGACAGTAATATTTCTGTTGGATTTGCATATGGCGTATATATATGACGCCTAGTATTTCTCAAATTTGGCGATACATATCGAACGCTTACAGCAAAGTACGAGCTTGGCGTGAAAGATCTATGCCATGTACTTCTAGATCCTCAAGGTGTTTATATGAACAGTCACAACCAAAGCGTGACTGAGATACATCATTCTCTAGATATCGACCGTACAACGAATATTATATTGATTAAGAACACTGATCAGCGACACGGATGTGATATTTTTGGAACATCATGATACGTTGCTGGCATCATTGAAAACTGTTGACCGCTTCTCTCTTGAAGGAAGCTAGCCTATATTTTTGTATACTATAATTTTATGTCAGTTTGGTGCTAATGCTAATGCTGTTATATGGAACAGGTCTTTGGATTATGAACCCGGAAATCCTTTAATGGACGACGGCTGGATATTAAATGACGAACTAGACGCTTGGATGATATAATTTTCCTTTTTGTAGCTTGTGTAACAAAATGAAATAAACCAAATGACTATCGTTTCTCATTTATCCATGATCATCATCATATTCCTTTCTCTGTACCGAAATACCATGGAACATGGTGACGTCACACATTTAATACATTGAAGTTCGCGTGGACAATGGTTAAATAAGATAAAAGTCGGCACCCATTGGCTAGATATTATGAACTTATACGGCCATTTACCGCTGAAATTATTTTAGATTATGACGTCATGCTATGCCCTGGTGCCTTGATACACGAAATAAGTATTATGGCATTCAATATAACGACAGCGTAAAGGTTATTTACGGTAGTCCGCTGGTGGCTTTGGGTTTTTCCTTCTTATAGTTTAAGTCTTCTAGCCGAGAATTTTGCGCAGCACCAATAATCGAATTTGATGAATTTTGATAGACATTGTGATTATCTTCAATCGTTTAGAATATAAGAAAAAGCTAAAATACTATTTATATGATTTTTCCATGAATATGCTTCAAAATCAGAGCTATGCGTTTTCTGGGTTATTAAATGGAGCGTGGGTCAGTCCATTTAACAGTGCCTGACTCTAAAAAATGCTCTCGAATCTATCTGTTTTTCTTTATTTTTCCTTATCTCACAATTATGAATGCAACAACACACATTATTGAAAAAGGTAATTACTTTGATTTACAACCAGTGGATATCCTTAGACGCGATTTGCCATATATATCATGGAAAGATATCGTTCTGCATATTTCCGTTCATCATAAACTCTGCACACACACAAAAAAAAATTATCGAGAGCCAACCACTATTTTGTACAAGCACCTAAGTCGACCAATAATTAAAATGGATACAATTTAGCATCCTGACAATCCAATGTGCGACCCCTTTAAAGGGTATTCAACGAGCAAAAGACAGTCTTCTCTGTGAAATAGAGCGTCCGGGTTAATAGCACATCATAGTGTTATATCTCACACTGCCACAAAAAATACAAATTGCCTTTGGGATGTTTGGATTGGCTTTATTTTGGCTTTATCGCACACAAAATTAATTAGTTACTGACTGTACAAAAAGTAGCAACATGAATATCACTGAAAATAATTAATTCCATTGATTACAGAAACATCTTCCAGTCATCAGAGTTGTAACCCCTGAGGCTGTTACTCGGACAGCAAGAAGATAGCTGGAGAATGTTCGATGTTTTATTACATCAGATTTCTGTTCATATCATGCTGAACATCGATCAGCATTGGAATATCATAATACAGTTTAGAAGTACATCTCGAGTATAAAAATATATATCAATATATAAATATCTATGTTTATCTACATTAATGCAGTAGTTTTCTGTGATATTATGTTCATGTATGGGATTTTGGCAGACCACTCGTACTTTTCGAAAGGAAATACTGAACACTAAATATTTTAATATTGTCCTTAGATTCTACAATTTGATAAAAAGAATTGTCTTCCATATCTTGAACGTTATTGATGTGAAACTAACAACAATAAAACTTGTGTCTATATATATTTTGTTTTACTCCTGGGTGAATTTTGAAGTTAATAGTGTTGTGTGAATGATGCCTTTGGTTTATTGACGCGAAATTTCATCGTGGTCGACGTTTGTTTATTAAAAGGCGGATCTGAATATTGTGCATGGTATAATAAAGCATAAGGCATATATAAGGCATCCATATAATCGAAAAATTCATTCTCGTATGTCACTCTTAGCGCACAATTGGACATTTGCGGACAAAGTTTGGCTGAAGGTTCTTCAAACTTTTCCCGTGGGCAATTGAAAATAACGGATTTAATTTCGAAAATTTGAATTGATCAACCACTATTTTAAAAACTGGAAGATACCCTTCGATGCACAGCAATTTCTACAACAATCTATTCATTTGGATATAAAATTTGAATTCAAATGAACAAAGGCTAGTTTCTTCCAGATCTTAATGAGAAGGTAATGCGTTCTTGTAAAATTTTTATCGATGAGTTAATGTCTGCTTTATCAAAATCTACTTCCAATTCGTTTTTTACTGTTACGATGTGAGTTACGAGTTACGCATTGGTCGTACCGTTCCGATAGGCCATTTTGATACCCCAAAACAAAAATCACAACGTCATGCACATATTAAGCTAGCAGCACCATACTATGCAATGAGATGGGGTACAGGTTCTTACAACTTAAGTCATCCCTCTTTCCGCAAATGAAATCGTAACAACAGCTGTAATTTACAAATAATATTTACAAAAAGTTAAAAATACTGCTGTGAGATGTGTCAATACATGATTAACATACGGAGTTGATATCAGTGCTGACAATTGGTATTAGCGTGATAACACAACGGTTTTAGTGTATGTATATATTCATAGAGAATATTCAAATAAAATATTTATACGGAACATTATTTAGTAACAGCAGCACTATATATACAATCTGACATCAGGTTTATTTAAAAGATGTATCCATAAAAATATAACTGTGTACTCAGGATTGCTCGGATAATAGTTCTCTTTGTTTGACGATTGATCATTGCCAGCACCGTGGTCAATTTATGTATATATAAACACGAAATAATTGACAACAAAAATATATATCGAGCACACTATATTACGGAATGATGTAACACCACTAGGTAGGATTCCCATTTTCAATGCCCACCATTGAGTGTGCTATATTTTTTTTGGAAAATATGCCTCTTTGGTTCAAAGATATGCTAATTTGAACCCGGAGTACCAATTCAGAAATATTCATTCACCCACCGAGTAGTCCAATCATAGAACAGTTTGCCACTGCTGGTCATGCTGGTGGTGACAGCATCATCTGTGAACACTTTCAAGTCTCGACTCAATGATGACTGGAAACAACACCCCGCCAATTCCGGCCAACATTTATATAGTGCTGCGAGCTCAACCCACACACTGCGCACTGATGTTAAGTTTACAGCTCAAAGATGGGTCATAACAAGCACCTCGGTGCTTTCAATCAGGTAAATTCAAATAAAAAGAGTACATTTAAACACATAAGAAAATCAACTGTCCATTGGCAAAAGATATCAAAACCATAGCAAAAGATAATGTCAACCGATAATGTCAAACACATCAGTTGGAAGTGAAATAACACAGAGCGAGCATATAAAATGTGATATAAATAAATCGGTAATCATAGCACATTGTAAAGCATGGCAATAATTAAACAAAAAGAGCAAATACGTGGTATATATCTAACATCACTTCATGTATCTTTTCAATCTGATTTCCTCTTGTGATGCATGTATTTTCAATCTGTACATACACAAGTACTCGAGCACTGCGTTATTTAAAACCCCAACCCAATGACACATTTCTGAAACTAAATGTAATTTTGATAACTTTAGGGCCAATTGAGATCCACAAAACTTAACAATGAATAGATTATGTAATATTGTTCATTATGTATTATGTATTATATTATGCTACATTATGCAGACTTATGTGTTATTGGACACATGCTATTACTAAGGTGGGGCATGGTAAAAATGCTCAGTGATTCTCCCAGGATTTGAAAACATGAGCCTGACTATTTGATAAATACAGGAAACTTCACACCTTGAAAAAAAAAACAAAAAAAAACATAACAATAGCATTACCCTTCAGTTTTACCCTTCTGCCTGCAAATACCTACGACATTCTGAGCAGCCTCTGATACATCAGCAAATCGTTACTTATCAGCATACGTGACATTGATATCCACAAAGAGATATTCGCTAGCATTGATATAGCTTATGACCGTATCTCCTGAGAGATATTAATTTCACAATGCTCAATACTTTCTTAACTCGAGTTTGATTTGGAATGCCCCCAACATGCATAACTACTCAAACAAATATGATAGATAGTGTTATGATTCTTCATATAGAAACAGAGTACAGTTTTCAAACTACACTAATATTTATTCACGTCATTTCATCATGTGTGATGTATTAGTTGGTCTTCACTCATGAGTAACCGTTTGCGAAAAAACTTTTGGTTCGAATTTGAACACAGCAAACGGACAGTCAGATCTGAGTAACCAGTATTGTTTCCAAACCGGTTAAGTACTAAATATGATCATACAATATAACATCTGTATATTTTATTTATAATAATTTTCTAAACATTTCAGCATGTTGAGTGCCAACACCAACATAAAAAAGAAAGCTATGGGTGTGCAATCTTGGGTCATTCTAAATAAAAAGTGAACCCACCTATGGATGATATCGCATCATGTTTTTACCAAGACACCCCCATCCCTTCCTCCGCTTTAAACGCTTTGCAGCTTATGGAGAGACCCCACCAAAAGACGTTAGCCATACATTTATTTATATGGGAAAAATCTCTTACATCCCCCTCTTCCCCTCATGTTTACCCCCCTACCCCCTATTCATCAGCGAGGGATGTCCTTTTCAAATGGAATAGCCCTTTGCTTGGGTGAAACTCATCTTCAACTTCTGGATCATCGTCAGAAGTATCCATAGAATTAAGTTGGATAACCTGGTTTCAAGATGTATTATAATAAACAGTGAATGACCTTGTTAAATTAGGTCAAGGTTAATCAACTTGGAAATGCTTCAATTTCATCATCAGTTACATGTGCAATATGAATTCGGATACCCTGTTATCAATAAATAAATATTTCAAAAACTAGAAATTGAATTTTTAAACTCGGCCAAGGTCAGTCATTTCCGATAGACTTCTGACCCATCACCAAGTGCAACTGTTGTATGAATTTAGAAAGCCTGGCTATGGTCTTTCGAGAGATATTGTGCTCAGACCGACTATGGGCATACGCATGGACAGACAGACGATGTCAATGAAAATACATGTAACTCTTTGGCAAAATTTGGCCAAGAGGTATCATCAATCAGAATCAATTACTTGCAATGACTTTGAGGTAGATTTGGAATTTGATCATAATCCGCATCTTCGAACTGGAAGTCAAAATTTCCCATTGTTTCCTCATTATTTGGTCTAGATGACCTTGATCTTTGACCTTTTGACAAAAAGTAAATAGAATTAGTTTCGAACCAAATCTGGAGTTGGAACAGATGTTTCATTTTGCGCAGGTTCTGTGGCTTGAGTGATCTTGACCTTTGACATTTTAACCTAAACATGAAATAATTTTCTTCTCTGTCCCATCGGCACTATATGGTCAATGTTTGGTAACAATTCATAAAATGGAACTGGAGATTTCACTCTTTCTTTGCAGACTTTCTAGCCATTTTTTTATTTTCTAGCCTTGAACTTTAACCTAGTGCCCTCAAAATCAAATTAGGCTGAAAGCTATTCCCCAAGTATACCTTCAGTTTAAATTTTGGAAAGAATTGAATCATTAGTTTTCAAGTTATCGTGTTACCGAGAAAACGCGACGCACGCGCGCACACACACACACAAACACCCACAACAATTATATATCGCCCGATCGGGGTCCAACGGGGGATAATAAACGATAACTTTGTCAGACGTTTTGTAGACTTTATGTATGAAATAAAAAATACAAACACGGGTCACCCGTTATCCGTTGATAAACAAGACACAGGGATGATAGCCCATTACTCTTCTTAGGTTGTGAGATTACTACTCCCCTCCTCTGTCTCCTCAGGGACGCCTTTTTTGTTGAAATCTACGAAAGCGTATTCTGTGGTATCTGTTGTGGGGTTAACAGGGGAATCCGGGATGCCAACGAAATCTAGATCCGCATATACCAGGACTTTGTCCTGCATATCCTGAAAATGGGCAACCGCAAATTTAGATAATATACGTTAGTGTACTCACAATGAACATTACAATCTCTACAGAATGATGTTGTATAAGACGAGCTTGCGGACATTCATATGTAAAATATTGTAAAAAAATCCATCTGTATAAAACCTGGTACTGCTTGCTATATCGCTTTTCCAGGTAAGCCGTAATCTATAATACATCGAGCAATGTTGCGTTAACTTGTACGCTTAATATATGTTCCATGCATTCACGCGAGATTTCCATCTATAACTGGATCGTACAGATTTAGTGATAGTGTCGATAGAAACAAATTAACAAGTCGAATGGATAACTACCCTTCAATTGAAAATGTGTTTAATTTTTTGAGACGACTCAACACAGATTCTAGCAACATACTGACCACTAACTACCAACAGCTAAACACCTGGTATGTATGTACAGAAGTGTACAGAAGCAGTCACACCCAGTGATCGAGGTGTTGGATTATAATATATCTCTTGCGAATGTTGCTCGAATGTCAATAAAACCAATAGAGAAGCTGATGTACTGTTTAAAGCTCATACGTGGATCCATTATTTATAGAAATAGAGCCATATATTTTAAAATATATGTACCTTATATTATATATTTTAAAACATATGCACCTTAGCTCAGATATTTGTCCAGTTCTATAACAGAGAAGTTGTTATTCCTAAACGGTACTTTATTTACAGTTCCAAAACTTCTAAATACTAAATGAAGTAGTTCACCTGGAATTTATATAAGAGTAATGTGATCAGTCCTAAGGAGGAATGAAGGCATGCGTCATTGATGTTAATGTATAGTTTCCAACATACCACGTTATTCTTATGTACTTGCGCGTTCTTCTCATCCTCCAGTTCTCGTTCGAAAGTAGTATTCTCATAGGCTTGGTCGTTATTACGCTTTGAGCCTGAAATAATTTTGTATACACATAACTCTTGATGGTGCTAAAAAGAAAAGTCAAGTTTAATACTGTACAACCACTGTCACAATAGTTGGGGCATCGTTCAAATTGTCAATACTTGACAAACAAAACAAAATTAGAACTAGAGGTTCCGCTTTGACCCTTGAGTTGCCGCTCCGGCATGAAGCCTATGCTGGTAGTTTTTTAAGCAAAAACATACGTCTCCCCCAACCTCCCACCTTGCCTTGTGTGGGCACATACTTTAAGGGAAAGTGCTATAAAATGAATGTAGCAATAAGTATCCTAAACAAAGCTGCGCATCTAAAAATATTAATTACAAAGAGGCGATTTTTATTGTTGCAGTAACCCAGTGAGGAGTCGGGATTTATATAGCAATGAGTGGATTGTCGACATCTACAGCGTCCAACCAATGTGAAATACATGTAACTGTGAAGCATCAACTATTTCGAAACTGATCACATTATAGGAAAGTTGCAAAACATACAAGAGCCACACCTATAGTATACATGCTGTACCGTATAGAAGTTTCATGCATCTGCCTTCAGCAGTTTCCAAGATATGGAGTGAACAAAAATTGGACAGACAGATAAGCACATTTTGCATGGACCCACGCAAGCACTAGCTCACACCCAAACCTAATTAGATCATAAGGCCATTTCAATGAAGCTTCCATCCAAATGAGGGGGCTATCCCAATGAACCTTCCATCCAAGTTTGGTGAAATTCTGTCCAGTAGTTCTTCAGATATCTTGCAGAAAGGGCCTGTATATACATATACAAGTACATGGGCAGACGGACGGACACCGAACATGGACGAACGCACACACAGAACAAAACCTAATCAGATGAGAGGGCTATCTCAATAAAGCTTCCATCCAAGGTTGGTGAACTTCCGTCACGTAGTTCTCCAGATATCTTGCAGGCAAGGCCTGTATATACATGTACAAGTAGATGAACGGACGGACGGACGCCCGACACGGATGAATGCATGCACACATACACCAAAACCTGACCAAATGAGGGGGCTATCCCAATTAAGCTTCCATCCAAGTTTGGTGAAATTCCATCCAGTAGCTCTCAAGATATCTTGCAGACAAGGCCTGTATATACATGTACAAGTAGATGGACGGACGGATGGACAACGGACACGGATGAACGCATGCACACACACCAAAACCTAATCAAATAAGTGGGCTATCCCAATGAAGCTTCCATCCAAGTTTGGTGAAATTCCGTCAAGTAGTTCTCAAGATATCTTGCAGAAAAGGCCTGTATATACATGCACAAGTAGATGGACGGACGGACGGACACCGGGCACGGATGAATGCACGCACACACACCAAAACCTAATCAAATGAGGGGGCTATCCCACTGAAGCTTCCATCCAAGTTTGGTGAAATTCCATCCAGTAGTTCTTAAGATATCTTGCAGACAAGGCCTGTATATACATGTACAAGTAGATGGACGGACGGACGGACTCCGGACATGGATGAATGCACACACACACACCAAAACCTAATCAAATGAGGGGCCTATCCCAATGCAGCTTCCATCCAAGTTTAGTGAAATTCCATCCAGTAGTTCTCAAGATATCTTGCAGACAAGGCAAGGGGACGGACAGACATCCATCCAGACATCCATCCATCCAGACAGACAGCACAAACACTAGATCTCTCCCCCCAACATAGTTGGGGGAGACATAATTACTGTTTTTAGACTTGTTCGACAATGTACTTGCATTGGAATTCAAACAGTGAATCATTACCTGTGTTTTATCATGAATCTATGCGCAATCCTGGAATCTCCTGTGTCAGTGCAAACGAAAAACGACTCTTTTCGCAAAAGGTAACCACGATAATCTTTTCAGATGGTTCGCAAACATATTGTAGTAATTCAAAGATTCGAGATATGCAGCCTTCCCGCACCGAACATCACTTATTGACGTGGAACGCCATTGCGTGCTTGTCGCCAGGTTTTATGACCCAAAACTCCGAAAATTGTCACATTTTTTCACAAAAGCCGCCTACATTTGCATCTTCTTACACAAGCGATCCATGAATTTGAATAACGTGGACATGTGATGATGGTTTATGATTCAAACACTAATGATTCGAGGGAGATTCTCCAACATGCGAGTCTAATGTACCGGTGCTTAATTGTTTCATACATAACAATGTAGCTCTGTGTGACAACATTGTGTGACAATGTTGCATTGTGTGAAGTGGTATAAAGGTGGCATTATCCATGGAACTATATTGCATCCTATCAATATTCCCTATTTACCAATAAATTCAGAAATTGGCAAGGTACTATCTTGACGATATCGAGCAAACCGCAAACTAGCATTTGCCAATGTAAATATTTCAGGGGACTTTTATTGGCAGCATGGGACCATGGGACCATGTAGATGATAATCTCACAGGAAACGCTTTCACGTCTATCTCCTATTTTCCATATTTTCCCCATCATTCACCATGCTATGTATACTATTAAGTTAAATGAATTAATTATTGACATTTATCCATAGTCCCGTCTTACAAACTTTATTTCCAGGAATTTTGAGGGAGCTATTTTAGTCTATCAATATTGTGACTATTTCGATTGAGCTATCACTACTACACACGGGACATTTCAAGTGTTCATTTGAAACCAACCGCAATGTGCATTCTGGGTTCGGCAATGAAGGTGCCATAATGATGCCGTAACATTTTTCGGGAAATATACCATCTTCTATGTTACTCAACAACGATCGTTCGTTACAGAAGCCAGTTCCCTAATAGGAATAACTTTCATTATAGATCAGTAAGTGATGCACTTCAATTGTGGCGAATTCCAGAAACCACTCAACAAAAACAACAACAACGAGGACAACGCCTTAGTGTGATCAATACAAACCATCATTACCTTTTCCTTTGCCCTGTTTTGGTGGTCGAACAACCAGTTTTTTCTTATCTTCTTTCTTGCCTTTACCCTTGCTTTTGCCTGATGCTGGATAATACAGGAATATACATAAGTTATTTGAGGTATCCTGATCGCATTATTTTCTTTCTGAATAAACGGATATGTGATGTGCTTGAATTCATTTATTCCGAAAGGTTTCGAGTAATCCGAGCAGTGCTCTTCATCATAAATGTAATGTTCTGGATATAGTTTTTATATTCTCATCCACGTTGTGGCTTGATAAAATAAAATACCATCAGTGTGCACTAACAGATAAACAGACAGGTACCTATATTGGTATTATTATTATTATTTATAAAAGTGAGCATATGTATGTTCATATGTGTTTGCTAGGTGTACAGCTCTATTCCACTTTCGATCAGTTTTCGTAGAACACCTACCCATTTGCTAACCATTTTCTTACAATGTTGATTACAGTATACCTGGTTGATTAAGAACATCATCTCAACATAAAGTATTCTTCTACTTTTGGAGGAGCAAGCTAATCACAGTTCCTGAGATGGGCATGCTAAAAGCCTGACATTATTCGGCTTAAAATAACCATATAACATGTTACCGAATGTACATTTCGGACACGCAAGATCTTATCAGCATGCATGCACTATATAGCTAGGTTCTACATGTTGGCTCATTTAATTTAGCGAATGGTTAGATTGAGAAAAGTAACGACACCAGACAGTTGCTAGTCTATGGAACGGACGGGTTGTTGCCCAGCATATAAACGTAACGTCACTCGTTTATTAGTCATATACGGACTTTGCTATTTTAATACCCCAGCTACAAACGGAAGCGATGATAATGAATGCTACAGGAGATGACGCCCCATCCATGACCCATAGAGCGTACAGACATATCTATTAAGTCATTAAATATTCTTTACCTTTGCGACACAGGGATTCTCGACTAGGTTGTTAAGCATTCGTGTATATTTTTGCATCTCATGTCGACCAATTAAGGATCGCTATCCAGTTAAAGGGTCAGAATTTGTCATTTTTTGTTTATTTCTTCATTCAAATATTCACTATTTCGTCTAACATTTGGTGAAAAAATGAAATCAAAATTCTAATTAGAAGTGCTTCAACATTAGGATTAAAAATTTATTTTCTGAGGCAGAGGAAAAATTAAACAGATTGCCTTATAGGTGGTCCGATATCCAGCTGAGAAGAGATTAACCTTTCCCGCGACTGTCTATTGTAAGTCGTTAATAGCTGCCTGAGTGTGTATTGTATTGTTAATTGACTCGCAGGAACTGACCACCCTAATAGTCGGTCGTAAGAATAGAACATCAGTTTGCATGGGCTTGGATACTGTTATTTTTGTCTGTTAAATTTCGCTTTCCAAAACTCCTTTCCGCAGTATTTTGATAAGCTAATTATCTAGAAGTCTTACTCATTTACATTAATCCACCCCCCTCTGATGAAAACATGGGTATTTATTTTTCTAATTATAATATATACATATGAAAGTGTATTCAACGCAGTGACACTTCGCTCAGAGACCCGCCGTGAAGTGATCAGCACAGGTCTGAACATTTCTCGGCTGAACAAGTTTTAGCAAGTTTTTAAAGTTTAAATTGGATTTTAAACCGCCTTGATGAATAAACTTAGTGTAATAGTGATCCAGAATAAATAGGAATTCGAGTAGGTCCCATAAGACAGATTAAAAATGTATTTGACAATAGAATTCAAGCAAACAATTATGATTAATTCATCAAATGTATAGCTGGACACATTTTGCCCGATTTCTAGCCTTTCATTTTTTTAACAAAATCCGAGATGTAAACGTTTATTTCTTGAAAAGTATTCATGCTACGCTGTTGAAATATGATATGCTTGTTACTTATAAGGTGATCTAGTAAACATTATCTCACTTTTTGTAAGTTCGGCTCAGTTTTTTAATTATTCAAGTTTTAAGACAAACGACCGTAAAATAGTACGTTTTTTTTCAATTTATTTTAGTAAAATAGCTGTAAAACAAAAACCAGGCAAAAATTTAAAAAAACCCAATGAGATACGGTTTACTAGTTCGAGTTGTTTCCTATCAAGGTATACCATCAAAGTTGAAACAAGATAAACAGTTTTCATGAAATTTCAATTAATAAATGGACGTTATTGTTTTCATTTGAATTTTTTAAACAGTAGCAGCGTCGGTTATACAAACCATATAGTTGCAATCCCTATGATGTACCCTTTCATAAAATATATGGTTCATTATGGTTATCTTGTATATTTATTGATACAGAAGACAAGTTGTCACGGGAATGCAAACACTGCCTCTAACGGGATAGCTATCCTTAAAGACTGCCAGTGTGTGAACAAGGAATATGACACCATGCACATACATTTTTTACTATAGCTGACGGAGCCTGCTGGAATGCACAGTTTCCTTCTATGTTTCTCTTTCGGCCTTTCCTTCCTTACCTTTTTAAAGCCGTAACGGATTTCTCTCAACTTCTTTCACTATAGATATGAGGTTTAGAAGACTGATCTGGGAAATTTTACAGAAGGGGTTGCTAAAATACATTGGAGTACAGGAACGTTTTTTCGGTCCAGAAGTTGTGAAACTTTGACTAAATACGATAGAAGTGGACTGATCGAGACTGACAACCCCCCCCCCCCCCCTCACCCCCCCCCACACACAAAAAGCCGAAAAAGTGTATCTAATGAGTATTGCGAGTGGACTCTGATTTATCTCATAGCCTATAGTGGTAGATAGGTTCTGATAGAAGACAGAATGTTCCATATTTACCTTCTCTGTCTACAGGCTTCTCCTCCAGCTTAGTTTTGACTGTATCAGCATATGCGGGTGCTGTCCCTGAAAAAGAAAATGCCGTTCAAGCCCATGGGAAGCCCAGCCAACAAGAATGCACCAAGAAATATAGGCATTTGATAGACAGAATGTCAGTGTCCACAGTCGAGTAACTCATTTACTGCTGAATTAAGTATAATGCCATGATTATGATCCAAGAGTGCAATATTTTCCTCAATCACATACTGAGGGGATGCGCGAGTGGGGAATGTATTCATTATTCCTATCTACCCTTACCATTGAGACGTGCAGGATTGTTTCCAGGCTTGGTTTTACGCACATCTGCATATACAGGAGCAGCACCTGGAAGACATATTAATGTTGTGAGACATTTGCACATGCCAGTCATTTGGATGAAAAAGTGGATACTGCATTTGCTACTTGTCACTGGAGTGTTATAGTTCGTATATACGGAATTGTAGAAATTACATACATAACTGTCAATCTCAAATCGTCGATGCTCGTTCTTTTAAGCCATAATCTCATTAAAAAAAACTAATATCAGAATTTAAATTGAAAAATTGTCAACAGACGAAATAATCGATTCAAAATTATCGATTTTATATATTTATCTGTTCTATTTGAGCATCTTTTCCAGAATTATTTTTATTCAGTTCAGCATAAACTGATCCATCATTTAAATTATTCAACTTTTTTTTTATATTAGCCACTTTTGAGACTAGTTCATACACAAGGTTGATTTCAACTAGCACAGAAAATAATGTACAACGCATTGATATGTTTTTGATAACCCAATGTCTGTGGATGCATGAATGTTAGAAAAAAGCAACACATATTTTACTTTATCATGTTTATGATTGACTGTAATCCGAATTAATATTTGATATATCATAGAGACTAATACCAGTTATATGTACCTGTGCTGTGAAGAGGGGGACTTTGCGGGGTGGGTTTATTCACCTGGGAATACACTGGACCCAATGCCTCTGGATAAAAAATGATACCACACAAGATTATCTTTAACTTTTTGATATTGCAGATTGTTCACCATGATCATGATAATTCTGTATATTGTCCACAACTAATCCAAATTATTCAGGACAATAATCTGTCTAGAAAGTGATTAACAATCTATTAAATTCAAGATCGAGTGTCATGAATGTAACGACAGAAATGATTAATGTTCAGTTTGAATATACACCTGATATTCAGTCGTTTAATGTGACTTTTCTAACAAAGTACACCCGATAATCCACATACTGGTATAAATCACACCGTAAATTCACAGTTAAAGGTACTGACAGAAAAGGTGACAGTACATTCAACTGTAAAATTACGCTATACCATATTTTATATTCACCGCTTTATAACATGCTTTCAGATGTAAAATGTTCAGTCTACCGTATTTTATAATTAACTGTAAATTAGGTTGCACTATAATTTACAATTACCGTTTTTTTAACTTATCCTTTACACCGTATAATTAATACGTGGCACCGTTGTCTACGATTATCGATTCCGTGGAAAAGTAGGCCTCAAGGTCACTAGAAGGCAAAACATGGGCATTTTTCGTTCTGGTATTTCAGCTCTTCGTGTTCACAAATGCAGTCACCACAAGTTTCGTAAATAATCACGAAGGAAATTGTGGCAGAAATCTTCACATCAAATAAAACTAGAATTAAATTAACCGCTGCGTCCCACCCCAGTGCATGTTCTGATAATGCTCTGGATGTTGTGCAACACAGGTGTCTGATGTTTCCTGCAACTGGGCGTTTCGTAGGCAAAGATATCGACCTCAGTTCAGAGAAATTAGAAAGTTTATTTTACGTTTGTGCGCAGTTTATCCCCCAACTGTACTCCCAACATACATTTATTGTGAAATTATAGTAATTTATAACTGTTCAGTCATCGTTTCCTGGTTAAAACAATTTCTTCATTTTGCCTGCATGAGTGTGATATGATGTGATGTAAAGTTTGACGGTGATGACCAGCTCATATGTAAGCGGTCTTGAGTTCTCTTTGTTTCCTTAAGTATGAGCATTGCATTTTACTTCTTGATATTATTTAAGGTGACTGGAGATTATCAAAGCAGTCGAAATTGCATCTCTCTGTATACTCTAACATTCTGGTGATAATCTGAAGAACTGTTTTAAATATAATGTAAGCTGAAATCATTTAGCTTTGCTGTTACGAGGAGCGATTTGCGGATTGGATTTATTCACCTGGGAATACACTGGCCCCGATGCATCTGGAGTAGAAATGAAACCACACAAAATTATGTTTAATCCAAATTGTTTTGGAAAATCACATCACGAAAGCGGTCGCCTTGGATTTTTGTTTTATATTTTCGGGTAGAGCTTGACCCAAGAGTAGAGTGTGGTAAGTTTCAGCCCCCTAGCTCAAGGGGTAAGAGAAATAATTAGAAGGTGGGGGGGGGGGGGCGAAATGGCCCCTCCCCAGGCCTGGACAGGTACCAAAAAGCCCAGGCCAGACAGGGTTAAAATAGTTTCCCGTTGCTGACTTTCCCCCACGTATATTGTTCACGACTAATTCATGAAGAGATAGTAACGGTTTGAGTAAACGTGGAATTTTATGCAATTATCCACGGCGATAATCTATGTAGAAAGTGATTGCCCAACGTGATCATCAGGATGATGTTAGCAGGACAGTACATGACGTTATAATAAATCCAGTTTGGAAGCAGAATCCAGAAATTCAAGAAATAATGTAGTATTTTGTATACCCTACGTTGCAGACCGTATACGTATGTTGTGGGTCTTTAGCTGCAAGATACGCTAATGTAAAACAGAAGTTTAATTCCGTGTATGCTGACGTTGAATACGATAATGCATATTTTATAGAGACTATCGCAAAATCCGTCCTTCGGATGAACATATGATTCGTTAGACTCAATCCTATCCTCTGGGTCCAGCCTCGGTTACTCAGCTGCAATCTTTAAATGACGACAAATGGCTACAGTATATAAATGTACATTTCACTTCCTGGTTTCTGGATTAGACTTTTGCTAAAATATACATCGCTTTACAAGAAATTAGAATAGGAAAATCTGAAGCCCAAACCTATAGGCTTTTAGTCACAGGGACTTGGTGTTTGTCAGCTACTAATCATGATATACAATTAATAGATATATATTCTCCACCACTATTTATTAATTATCATATCAGAATTAATATCTGTCATGATAATTAATTAATGTAAACTCTCCAATGATTCAGAACTTTGTTATAGGACTGAAAGTATTATTTAGCCACGAATACGCCCATACCCCAACATCCATTTTATTTGATAATTTACATTCACAACAAAATATTTAACATAAATGATTAAAAAAAAAGAAATATATATATGGATTGAATAATTGCTGAATACATGGCTGTTTCGATTGTAAACATAATATTGTTCTGTCAAAAACCACGATTCTCGAAATTTGTACACGCCCACAGAGTAATCATGCTTCCCGCCTACTTCACTGATTGGCTAAAAAGTTGAGCAGCTAGTATCAGTTGACTAAATAGAGCATGCACGCAAACGAGTTAATCCCCACTCGCCGCCATTGTTTCTCATTGGTCAAATATTAATCAGCTATATCTAGAGGGGACACGCTTGACACACTCGATTTTGCATTGACACTTAAAATCTGTCTCGTTTTGTTTCGTATGTCGGTCTGTGGGGAAGAGAGGGAGAGAGAGAGAGAAACAAAATCCGGCCCTCGATGGGCCTTCTTCGTACTTTCCCCCTACGTTATACCTACACTGAACCCAATTATGTCCTCATTAAATTTCATGACATTTTGACCACAAAACTTTATCTGTCCGAACCGTACAAGAAGAAGAAGAAAAAAAAATCACAGAGACGGATAAAAAATAATGGCAAGTATCTTTTCAATGAAATTAACATATTGGATAATAACTGACACAATCTAATTGCGATTCAAAATTTTCGATTTTTATATAATTAGCTTTCAGTTTACGCATCTTTTCCAGATTTCCGGATGGCCAGAATGCGATTTAAACTTATTGATATTTTTAAATGCATCATTTTACAGAATCAGATGTACATGTAGGTACGCATACATATTTATGTCATTCGCAAGCTGGATAAGATGAAGTAGAGATTGTGGACATGATAGAAAAATCAGAATTTACGATCATGCTTTACAATAATCTGAAGAATAACAAAATATATGTTATCACTATGTAAGCTACTTTCAGTCACCTGTGATGTTAGGAGGGGTGATTTATGGTTTGGATTTACTCACCTGTCAATACACTGTCCCCGATGCATTAGAATGAGAAATGAAACCCACGTTAAAAAATAAGGCTCGTGTTTTCAACAATGTGATTTTGCTGACTTTTCTTTATAATTAGTATATTGTCCACGGCCGATTGACGAGGAGGTGATAACGGTTGAAGCAAACGTAGATACTATGCAATTATCTAAAATAATACAATTTAGGGGATTCAAGATTATATAGAATCAATAGATTGATAGAAATACAGCTTGATATAATTATTTTTCAGAGATGTAGGAGACTTTCAAATGAGGCAATAATTCATCTGCCCCAGGTATTCAATAACATAATTTAACCAAAAGCTTGTTACTTGGGAGGTAGGTGTGGCCGACAGGGCTGGCAGGCCAGTATACATGCATGAGGCTAGATATAACCAGTTTGGTACAAAAATTCACTAAATCAGCTAATAATATATTTTAACATAATCTGATAGTTTGTTATCAGAAGTACACATTTCGTAATTTCGGAAGTTTGGAAATTTAAATCCGTGATACATTATACAGTCGTTGAATAAGAAAGGATAACATTTAGACATTTGTAATTATTCGTGTATAATCGTTCTATGGAAATCAGATATTATATTATTGATATATTCACTAATTTCGTAACCGTATGATATACTATTGACATATTTAAGTCGGTTTGGAAGTTTGGAAAAAGTGGTTGGTTGTTGGTTATTCGGGAACTTTTCTACAAGCGGACAGTATTTTTGCGTTATGGCTTATCATTATTTCAATATTTTCACCGTAACTGACAGGTTCTTGATCTTGGCTATATTATAGCAAGAGGCAACACCATGTTATATGGTTGAAAATATCTTCAAATCACTGCACGCCATTTACTGCTTATGTATGATATTATCTATTCACAAACCAGATCCATATTATCGAAAAATAAAATAGATTATATACTATCAGAGGGATGTGTCGCCAAACGTACATGGTACATACGTGACTGATCATGAAAAATATATCTAAAACTACTGAGATGGTGAAGCGCGGCAGTTACCATGGGAAGTAGGGTCAGTCATCCATGAGTAACATATATACATGATTTAGTCCGAGTCACTATATTCTACTGGCAGCGTATCACTCTATCGAAACAGCTACTGAAGAGTACGTGCCTTCAGGTGAGAAATTGGATTTTTCCGGCTTTGGTTTATTAACCTCCACATAAACCGGTCCACCTAAAACCCCAATGAGGATATATTGAGAGATTTTTAAAATGGAACAGCAAAATTGCATCAGTTGTAGACTTGCGACTTCGGATGTTGTTCGGGTCATTCACATTCCAACACGGCCATACTCGATGATGCCTGCACGACAATAACATATGTGACACATTGAATATGTTCATCTGGATCGTACACGAAAGATTGCTATGTTATGAAATACACCCTTTCGAATGAACAGGAAGCATTACTAATGGAATCTAATATCGTTCAAGGGTGCTAGGAGCCGTGTGGTCATACACTTCAAGATGTCCACATGAACTACTGCAATAAAAGCGTGGCTGGGATACAAATCATCGCAGGAATCAGATTCGATAGTTGTGATGTTTTTACACACAATACGACCAGTGTAGTGAACTGTGGGGTCATATGACTTTTTGCCAGTACCCGGCATCTTTTCCCATCACCTTTGTAATGTTGCGTTGAATTTCATCGATCTAGATTTAACTACTCACCTGTAGGATTGTTTTTATTTTTCTTATTCACCTCTGCATAAACAGGTGGAACTACAGCACCTACAATTTAGAAAGTACAATACACTTTAATTTGTTTGTAAGTTAATTCAGTGGAATTGTAATATTATTCTACAGTTCACAGCAATATCTATTATATCACACACATTTACAAACAGTTTCACTTTAATTTTTAAATAAGTTTCTCCAGCTGGGTTATCCAATACTGCTACATTAAATTTTGACGCGGAGAACAAGCGGGTGAATGTTACGCGACTGCAACGCGACTGTGCGTATAGACGCGAACGAGAAAAAAACCCATCGTGTGTTTCCATGGTACAATCAAGAGGCCTATAGATGTGCTCTAACGTTGTTTTGGTAAACATCACATCCTGTGCCTATTATAGTCGCGAGAGTGAGCGGTCATCTTTGAGTAACATATTTAGTCAGATTCACTCTATCCTACTGGCAGCGTATCACTCTATATGAACGGCCATTGAAGAGTACTTGCCTTCAGTTGAGAAATTGGATTTTCCTGGCTTTGGTTTATTCACCTCCGCATAAACCGGTCCACCTACAATACAGCGAGGATATACTGACCGGTTTTTAAAATGTAATATAACCGGAACAAGTACAGAAATTAAATACTCTAAATAGACTATTATACATTGTGGAGTAGAGGGACAGCAAACATGGATCAGCTGTAGGTTAGATGGTTACGACTTCGGATGTTGTTTGGATCATTCACATTCCTTACTCGATGATGCCTGCACGACCATAACATATGTGACACATTTAATATGTTGATCTGGATCGTAAACGAGGGGTTGATATATTAAGAAACACAACTTTTTGAATGAACAGGAAGCCTTACTAATGATATCTAATATCATTCAAGGGTGCTAGGAACCTTGTGGTCATACGCTTCAAGATGTACACATGAACCTCTGCAATAAAAGCGTGGCTGGGATACAAATCATCGTATGAATCAGTTTTGATTCTTGTGACGCAATACGATCGGTGTATTGGCCTGTGGGATCGTA
>JAVTVY010054487.1:0-29000 GCA_036873755.1 Hanleya hanleyi | reverse complement strand
TATTTAGTTTCCGAGATCCAATCTTAATATATGCAAATATGAGAAGCACCATGTAAGCTTACTCACCCCCATTTATTTTTCTGTTGTACACCGCATCAGTGAGACAATTAATAATGTGTATATACTGTAAATAACATATCGTCCAGTTCACAAATAATAAATTTCATTGTTGTTGAAATCGGTGTTATTTGGTGATTCGTGTTGAGTTGAAGAAAGGAAGCGTATCCTGCAGATTTCCATTTAACGAGTGAGATGAACGATAACCGGATCTCCTGCAGAATACGACATCCTTCTGGTATAGCGATAACAGGTATTTCGTTATCCTTGCTTGATATCCTACTCCCATGTATGCTGGATATCCTGCAAATTGGCATCCTACGAAATGAGATGTTAACCTGCGTAATATCCTGCAGTATCCCGAGAGTATCCTGTGAGGGAATATCCATGGATCATATGCATGCCGTCATCTTAAATGGACCCGAGCCATCCTAGGCATTATCCTATGGTATTCCATGCTCCATCCCTGGTATTTACATGAGAAATATCCTGCATGCAAATATCCTGTGATATCCTGCGGATATCCTGAGGGTTGCTGAAGATATCTTCTAGTGCTATTGGAGGCACTAAAAGAAAACTGTGTTTCAGATTATCTGTTTACGTCTATCGATATCGTTGGGCGAGAACCTGGAGTGGTTTGGAGAAGATAAAAACCCAGTACTGGCTCTTAATACCCAGAGTATCCAGTAATCCAGGTGGATCCATAACGGTACGCCTCCAGAATCATTGACCAAGCTACTAGAGAGAAGTGTATTGAGAAGATATTAAATTTATGGGTTGTGACACCTTACGTCACTGGTGGCAGCAAAAATCGTATTATTTGGTTGATTAGTCCCATGACCTAAGATACCAGGAAATGTTACAATTTGGTGACTAATTGACAACCAACCACTTGAGAGAGGAAAAACCGTTACAATATATTGAGAGAACAACAAGATGATTAAGAGTTAGCAGATAATAATTTATATCCATTCTTCAAAGTGATAACAAAACATTGAAACTGTAACACTGAACATTGATTTGAAACACCACAATTTAACGGATAGTCACAATATCCTCGAACCAATTCAGGCCTTAATGAGGGATGGGTAGCGTGGCCGACAGTACCAGTGTTGTCATCATACTTAAAATTAACCGCTACGGTGTGGGGTCAATGAAATAGGATGATTTTATGCTCCAAAGTTAGTACGAGTAAAATACTCTGCCATTTGTCGAGATCGATTGGCAAATACTATCCCATATCTGATGATTTATGGACCAAGCCTTTGAGGAAATATGGGATATTTAATAAGTCGACGAGATGAAATGCTTACCCTTATTTAATATTGTGACGATTTGTGGTCGACTGGAAGTACTATGTGTCAATATAATTTTCCAGTGTCATTTCATGATGTAAATATGTTTTTATTGTCGAAATCTGACTTATTTCAAAATCGGCAGAATTTATGACAGAGCCGTAACATTACAGGTGTTATCGCCGGACCAGTTTTCGTCATGGGGAATTTTGGCTAATTTTTATGTCCTTGAGGGTTTTCATTGCATAAAAACTAGTTAGCCCGAATAAATGAGTTCTACTTTACCTACCCATACTCATGTGAAAGTGTAGTTCATCTTTATCTGTCCTGTACGGCTGTATTTTATCAGTATTTCTTGCACATTTCATACTTCGCGGAAAACTACGTCGCCAGCTTTGTGTGCTTGTTAGTATTTGAATATGGAAATTTGACATCGTAGCGTTCCAAAACTTGTATGAGAAAATAGGGCAGATTATTTTGTACATGTCTGGAGAAGAATAAGACATTGTTACATAGAAGTTTTCTAGTTTAGGGCCGCGTTTTCTGATACTTTTCGTGGCTTGTAAAAGTTAATTAGCTGATACAACGCAGGTTTTGAAATCGTTCAGTGTTCAGCCAATCAAAATCTCCGCAGATACCCACGTGATGTAAACAGGTTTGTGGCGGTCTATATGATTCTACATGACGGTAGGTACTTCGCATTCTGCCCCTTGTCTTTGACGAGGTAACATCACACCTTCACTATGGGAGATGATTGATATACCAATATATGGGAGATGTCTTAGGGAAAATTCTTATCTTTGTTATGAAACAAGGATGAATCCTTATATTCTGAAACAAGGATGAAATCCTTACATCCTGAAACAAGGATGAAATCCTTATATCCTGAAATAAGGACGAAATACTTATATCCTGAAGGATCAATCCTCATCCTGAAATAAGGATCAATTCTCATCCTGAAATAAGGATCAATTCCAAATTTGTGCCTACAGGATGATTTCACTCGTTCATTTGAGGATTTTAAGCCAAATTTATACCGTTTACAGATTAAACAACAGTTTAGACTGGTTAATTTACATTTTGGAGACGATTATATATCCGAGAGTCAAGATTTTGAATTTAGATGTCAAAGTTCACTGTGATTTCTGAATGTCATGAATAGGATATGTATGGGAGATGGCTAGTTATTTCCTATATATACTTAAGGATAAAAAAATTCCTTACAATAAAGAATGTTGAATATCCCCCTCGGGTCCGGTATTTCCTGCAACGTACGCACATAGATGATACTGCCAGCCGTGGGTGGCAGGTGGAAATTAATACGCATATAGATGATACTGCCAGTCGTGGGTGGCAGGTGGAAATTAATATGCATATAGATGATACTGCCAGTTGTAGGTGGCAGGTGGAAATTAATATGCACAAAGATGACACTGCCAAGCATGGATGGCAGGTGGAAATTATTGCGTACATAGATGAAACTGCCAGTCGTGGGTGGCAGGTGGACAAAAACGCTCGTATAGAGACGATACTGTCAGTTGCGGGTGGCAGGTGGAAGCGCCCTCTTATACGTAGATGATACTGCCTATTGCTGATGGCAGGTGGACACTTCCTTTCCATTCCATAAGTTTTTCTGACACTATTATCCTTAAGGATGTATGGAAGTCTTGGGGAGGCATATTTAGTTTCCGAGATCCAATCTTAATATATGCAAATATGAGAAGCACCATGTAAGCTTACTCACCCTCATTTATTTTTCTGTTGTACACCGCATCAGTGAGACAATTAATAATGTGTATATACTGTAAATAACATATCATCCAGTTCACAAATAATAAATTTCATTGTTGTTGAAATCGGTGTTATTTGGTGATTCGTGTTGAGTTGAAGAAAGGAAGCGTATCCTGCAGATTTCCATTTAACGAGTGAGATGAACGATAACCGGATCTCCTGCAGAACACGACATCCTTCTGGTATGGCGATAACGGGTATTTCGTTATCCTTGCTTGATATCCTACTCCCATGTATGCTGGATATCCTGCAAATTGTCGTCCTACGAAATGAGATGTTAACCTACGTAATATCCTGCAGTATCCCGAGAGTATCCTGTGAGGGAATATCCATGGATAGTATGCATGCCGCCATCTTAAATGGACCCGAGCCGGCCTAGGCATTAACCTATGGTATTCCATGTTCCATCCCTGGTATTTTACTTGAGAAATATCCTGCATGCAAATATCCTGTGATATCCTGCGGATATCCTGAGGGTTGCTGAAGATATCTTCTAGTGCTATTGTAGGCACTAAAAGAAAACTGTGTTTCAGATTATCTGTTTACGTCTATCGATATCATTGGGCGAAAACCTGGAGTGGTTTGGAGAAGATAAAAACCCAGTACTGGCTCTTAATACCCAGAGTATCCAGTAATCCAGGCGGATCCATAACGGTACGCCTCCAGAATCATTGACCAAGCTACTAGAGAGAAGTGTATTGAGAAGATATTAAATTTATGGGTTGTGACACCTTACGTCACTGGTGGCAGCAAAAATCGTATTATTTGGTTGATTAGTTCCATGACCTAAGATACCAGGAAATGTTACAATTTGGTGACTAATTGACAACCAACCACTTGAGAGAGGAAAAACCGTTACAATTTGGTGGCAGCGGTGGGATTGCCATAGCAACGGATACCTGAAACACAGTTGAGAAGACATAACGATATTTGACCAGGGGATATAGCATACCTATTAAAGAATGTCAAATTACAACACATATAAGGGAAGTGGGAAGAGGTGCCGACATACTGACTGCGACACATGACTTCACAGAATAGTCTTCTGGTTAACCTATTCTAAAGCACATACCAAGAATCTAACGAACCGTGATATGTGTTGTATCTCAGGTACGCTTTTATTGTACCTGTTCATGTGGCAACTTGGATGATATGAGCACACGGCCCCTAGCACCGGCATAAGCGGTATTAGATGCAAATCTAGAGAGCTATGATGGAAATGCTCCGACAACTCGTATAATGGTAATTGGTGAGCTGTTTCGCTGTGACAACTCGTACATTGGAGATTGGTGAGCTGTATCGTCGTCAGATGTAAATGACGGCATTTAACACAAAAGACTAGTCTGTAAGGCCCGATGTCGACCCAGCATCAACTTCCCACAAATGCCAACATATATCAAAGACCAAAAGGTCTGTACAGGGGGCGGGCCTAGGGGACGAAACGTCCACCAGCAGAATCTCGCCATATACAGGAAAAAATTAAAGAAAGAATCCAGAAAAAGATGGAGTCTAGTGATGACGAGATGGCCACTGGAGAAGGTATTTTCTTGAATACGAGACAGAAGCGAACCAGAAACAATAGAAGTGGTACTGGAGAAGGCCGTGAGGGTTATGCATCTAACATTGGGGATATTGAAGGAAATCCACCAGTTGTGGATCCACCAGTTTTGGTCGCAGAGTCTAGAAGACGGATGATGGTAAAACCAGAGTCATTTTCCGGAGAAGGTTCATGGATGGACTATCTGAGTGTGTTCCATACTATTGCTCGTATCAATAGATGGGCAGATGAGGAGAAGGCCGATTATCTTTTCACCCATTTGCGTGGAGCAGCTAGAGAAGTCGCGTGTAGTCTGTCTCCAGAGGAGCAGGGTCGATTTGATAAGTTGGTGCATGTGTTGACTATTCGATTTGGTCCAGGGGACCAGGCTGAGCCATACCTAGCGGAATTGCGTGGAAGACGTCAATTTCGTGGAGAGGGTATGAGGGAACTCGGCCAGTCAATCAGGGAGATGGCAGATTTGGCCTATCCAGATATGACGGTTGCCCAGAGAGATCGTTTAGCGAAGACACACTTCGTCGATGCCTTAGAGGATTCTGAGGTACGAATGCGGATCTATCAAGGGAAGCCTAATACCTTGGAACAAGCAGTCACAGTGGCGCTTGAGGTTGAGGGTTATCGGAAGATAGAGGCCGGGAGGAGTGATAGTTCAGGCAGAAAACATGTCCGGGAAATAACGGTTGACTCCAGTAATA
This sequence comes from Hanleya hanleyi, assembly GCA_036873755.1. NCBI lineage: Eukaryota > Metazoa > Mollusca > Polyplacophora > Lepidopleurida > Hanleyidae > Hanleya > Hanleya hanleyi. The sequence goes on along the minus strand of JAVTVY010054487.1, from coordinate 23,604 downwards.
CCGATAAGAAGATTCTAGAACTCGAGAAGAAGATTGAGATGTTGATGCGGCAACAGGATTTCACAGTCAATAAGAAGACTAATGGAGATGAGGGGAATCAGTCAAGGGAGGACAGCGGCTACAGACGGCCATTATCCGAGGTGGAATGTTATGGATGTCGGAAGAAAGGTCATTACAAACGTGACTGTACTGAAATGTACAAGAGGGAGTGGTCATCTAAAGGAAATTCTGGTTTCAGACCAAGCAATAATCAATCGGGAAACTAGAATTGACTGGTTCTAGGGTTAAGACACCAGTCAATGCAGATGTGCCCCAGCAGAACAATGTATATAAGAAATTGAATAAAGTCGTTTCCAGAGAATTTACTGTTGATTCTGGTTTCTATATTTCTGGTTCTATTTTGGGAGTTGACGCTCGCTTTCGTGTGGATACCGGATTATGTGTGACTATCATGTCCCGTGAAGTTTATCAGAGGATTCCAGTGAATTCCAGACCACGACTAGACTATTCATCCATAACGTTATGGGCAGCAGACAAGAAGCCCATCACAGTATTTGGCCAATGTCGAATTAGTCTTGGTATATTTTCTTTTCCAACGGAGATGATTGTAACCGTTGCGGATGTACATACAGAAGCTATTCTTGGCATGGATTTTCTTCTCCAGTATGATGTCAGTTTACATCCCAAGAGTGGAAGTCTCACTTGTGAAGATGAACAATTGGTCTATCAGATGAAGGCCGAAGATAACCGATCATGCCATCTTGTGTTGGCAGAAAAGACTATAATTGATCCCATGCAGGACTTCAGGGCAAGGTTGTGGGAAATGGGCAATGGTGGAACCGAAAGAGTGTCGGGGTCATGGTTTAACTGGGGGACGAGTGCTGGTTGATACGGAGAGGGAGATGATTCCGGTAAGGGTGATCAACAATAGCCCTGAAACGGTAGTGTTATATGCAAGTACAACATTGGGAAAGTTGGAGATGGTCGGTAAATGCAAGACGATTCTCCAGTCTGAAGGTCCAGATAACTCTGGCATTCACATGGAATGTTTCCAAGTAGGAGATGAAAACCATGATGAACCAACTGTGCCACCACATTTGGAAGATCTCTATACTCGCAGTACTGAAGGTATTGAGATGGAAGACCAATTGAAAGTAGCTTCCCTGCTTGAACGGTACCAGGGTAGTTTCGCTAAGCCTGATGCAGATCTTGGATGTGCCAAAGGAGTAAAACATCATGTTGACACAGGTTCTGCTCCACCAATCCGACAGACTTTTCGAAGATTACCGTTTGAGAAGCAGACTGAAACAAATGAGCAGATAGAAGATATGCTGAACCGTGGCATTATTGATAGATCGACCAGTCCCTGGGCCTCACCTATTGTCTTGGTGACTAAGAAGGATGGTTCCATACGCTTTTGTGTGGATTATCGTCGCTTGAATGATGTTACTATCAAAGACGCCTACCCCATTCCTCGTATTGATGACTCTTTAAATGCGTTACAAGGGGCTCAGTGGTTTTCTACATTAGATTTGGCCAGTGGCTACTGGCAAGTTAAATTAGATGACGAGTCGAAAAAGAAGTCTGCATTTGTTACAAGATGCGGCCTTTTTCAGTTCAACGTCATGCCATTCGGTCTGTGCAATGCGCCCTCAACTTTTGAGAGGCTGATGGAGATGGTTCTCGCTGGTCTACAATGGAAAACCTGTCTGGTATATCTAGACGATATCATCGTTTATGGACGAACATTCGATGAAGCTCTGCAGAATTTAGAGGAAGTCCTATGTAGATTGGAAGAAGCTGGTCTAAAATTGAAAGCGAAGAAGTGTCATTTCTTTAGAACCACGGTTAAGTATCTTGGACATGTAGTCTCCAAAGACGGCATAGCTAATGACCCGGAGAAGATCGACATTGTGAAGAATGGCCCATACCTCAAGATGTTCATGATGTGAAGTTTCTTGGGGTTAGCCTCGTATTATCGGCGTTTCCTTCAAGATTTCTCCATCATTGCGCGTCCGTTACATCGCTTGACAGAGAAGAGTAGGGAGTTTAACTGGACAGATGAGTGTCAAGAAGCCTTTTGCAATCTGAAGACCAGTTTGATTCAATCGCCAGTACTGGCATATCCTAGCGCGACTGGTGAGTATATTTTAGATACTGACGCGAGCGCACATGGGATTGGGGCAGTTTTATCTCAGCAACAAGAGGGTACGGAGAAGGTGATCTGCTTGCATATCGCTTATGCAAGCAGATCACTGTCCAAATCAGAACGCAACTATTGTGTGACAAGGAGGGAGCTTCTAGCTGTTGTTGTCTTTGTGAAGTATTTCAAGCAATACTTGTATGGGAGGCACTTTACCATCCGGACGGACCATGCCGCACTCCGTTGGTTGATGAGTTTTAAAGAACCAGAAGGTCAGCTGGCCCGGTGGTTGAGTGTCCTCGGCACGTTTGATTTCGAAATATTACATCGTCCTGGAAGACAACATCAAAATGCAGATGCCATGTCGAGAGGGGCCTGTCGACAGTGTGAGAAGATTGGTTTCAGTAGAGATGTTGATGGTTCCTATTGTGCTAGTGTCACAGCAAAAGATGGTGGAAGTGGCCACACAGGCTGATCACACTGGTCCTGTACTGCCAAAGATCAAGTGGATACCAAAATCGTGGGGCTGGAAGCAACCCAACTACAAACGAAAGAGACGAAGGTCTCCTAAAACTACATCTGCATTACCGCATGTTGTAAGTGAAGTTTATCTGGATGAGAATATGGTAGCAGCCCAGAGAAACGATGACGAGTTGCCTTGGATTGTCAACGCAAAGCAGGCTCTGGATCAAAGACCACTGTGGAAAACTATATCTGGAGAGAATAATTCCATCAAGTCTTACTGGAAGGCATGGCACCGGTTGGAAATTAAAGACGGAATACTGCGTTTGAGGTGGGAAGTTGATTTGCATAGATCCTATTGGCGAGTCCTTCTACCACAGCGGTTTCGCAAGGGGGGTTTTCGATGAACTGCATGCAGCTAAGACTTCGGGACATTTTGGCCTGAATAAAGTACTACCGAAGTTGCAACAGAGATTCCACTGGTATGGGATGAGAAGAGATGTCAAACGCTGGTGTGAGCAATGTGATGTCTGTGCAATGAAGAAGTCTCCTACTAAGCGATGCAGAGCTCCAATGAAGCCGTATCGAGTGGGACTTCCCTTGGAGAGGATTGCAACGGATATCATTGGACCTTTGCCAAAGACCAGAAGTGGTAATAAGTACATCTTGCTGATCAGTGATTACTTTACCAAATGGATTGAGGGATATGCGATTCCTAATCAAGAAGCGGTGACGGTTGCGAAGAATCTAACTGAAGAGTTCATTTGTAGATATGGGGTCGCACGGCAAATACATTCAGATCAGGGACGAAATTACGAGTCTGCAATTTTCCAGGAAGTCTGTGCTTTGTTGGGTATGGAGAAGACGAGAACTACACCACGTCACCCTCAATCGGATGGGTTGGTTGAGCGGTTTAACCGTACCTTGGAGACATGTCTGTCTATGATGGTTTCCAAGATCCAGACAGATTGGGATGAGCAACTTCCCTTCGCCATGATGGCCTACCGGAGCTCACAACATGAGACGACCGGTGAGACACCGAACATGATGATGTTGGGTAGGGAGGTTGAGTTGCCGTTAGACTTAGTACCTGGTTTGCCACCTTGTATTTCTGTTTCAGAAACTACAGAGTACTCTGAAATTTTGCGAGAGCGCCTTGAGGTTGCCTACGAAAATGCGAGAAGACATTCGAAGGCCAAACAGATGGTGCAGAAGAGATCTTACGATAGATGTGCTAAGGGGCGTCCTTTCAATCCTGGAGACGTTGCTTGGTTGTACAATCCAGTCCGGAAGAAGGGTCTATCACCAAAGTTGTCCTGCTTTTGGGAAGGTCCTTATCAAGTAATGAAGAGTGTAGATGACACTGTATACTGGATTCAACGATGCCCAAGGTCCAAACCAAAGGTAATCCATTTTAATCGCCTCAAGCCTTACCTAGGAACCTAGTTTGAGACTTGGAAGATCATTTTGCCAAAAACACAGAAGATAACAGAAATGGGAGAAGTGTCACCGAAAACAGAAGATGCTACTGCCGAACCAACTGTAACTTGTGAAGACAATAAAGATGTTCATATTACAACTGAACCTTGCAGTGTACCACAAAACGATAGAACAGGGTTAGATATGATGCTTCTCCCACAAACCAGATTCGGCCGCACAATTCGAAGACCGGATCGATACAAGTGGTTAACTTGGATCTCGGGGTCAGTGCTAAGTAGGCGTAACCAGGAGGGTCCCATAATTGAGGTGTAGTGAGAGAAATTGGTATGGGTGTCCTTACCTACATTTCTGTTACTCTTGTGTCCATTTTCAGATTCAAGATGCTATTTACATGCCCACAGTGCCAGGCAACCTTTACCTTGAAGGCGAATTATCTTCGTCATCGAAATATGTGTGAGAGAGAGACGGAGAAGTTCCCTTGCAAGAGTTGCTTCAGGGTCTTCAACCGCCGTGATAATTTGCACGATCATGAGAAGAGAAGACACAGGCCAGATAAGAAGGTGGAGAAGGACAGGAAGGTAGAGCAAAAGGTGGAGAAGGACAGGAAGGTAGAGCAAAAGGTGGAGAAGGACAGAAAATTAAAGCGGAAGAAAGAGGAGAAGGACAGAAAAGTAGAACAGAAGAAAGTGGAGAAGAACAGGGAAGTGAATCAGAGGAAAGAGGAGAACGATGGAAAGATGGAGTTGGAAGAAGAGAAGGGGTTGAAGGATCCAGAGGTAACGTTAATCTTACCGGGGACACCATTGGTGCCAGATCCTGACCAACAGGATGATGAGCCCATTACAAGTGGCGATGCCAAGTTTTCACCGTTGTACATGTCTGATGTCAGCGACATACTGACCGACCCATCTACCAGCTGTATTCATCCACCAACTTCCCATCATGACAACCAACCTACATCAAAAATTTACGAACACTCGAATCCATCCTACTCTCAACCCACCTCCTCTGCACAAAGACCAAGCTCTTCAACCACTTCTCACACCCAAATAGTGTACGACCCAGAGCCAAATCCAGGCGTGGTCCGTGGCTTTCAACAGCCTATGCTGACCCAGTACCCTCCTCCGCAGGGTACACCAGTTGTATTTGGTGATATAAATCCGCCTTTAATTGCAGTGCAACCGCTTCCTCAGCGTGGTGTGTTTTCCACAGCGCCGTACCCTTGTATGGAACATATCCACCGTACAATTGTATACCCCAATGGCATAACTGTTCACGAGGACATTTCCCGGGACACTCGAAAATACCCAAAGCACACCACCCATACCCAAACCGTAAATTCTTATCTTCCATTTCGACCTCCGCTTCAGATGATTTCCAGATATATACAAACCGAACCTATCAGTCCAGATCCAATTTCCATGGTCGACTCAGCTACCAACTTCCACAGTTACATCAGTGCCAGCGACATGCGACAAGAGTTCGTCTACAGATGTGCCCACAGCGGAGACAGCCACAGAAATAAAGCACGGAATTTGGATTTGTACCGATTTATTATGTGAAGTGTGCCATGGCTCTGGAAACCATGTATCTCTTATGATGGATCCAGATGCACCACCCTACAATATCTAAATTGCAGCAGTATCATACCGAGATGTTAAATTCTTTATCCACATGTGCCTTGTATTAAATCATATTTTGATGATTCGGATGTGATCTAGCATGTTATTGACAAATTTTAGATCGGATCATAACTTTGCTGATTGTTTTGCTGATCTATAATTGTTATATCTGATGCTTGCTAATATATTTCAGGAGTTTGTTTGTGCGGGGACGCACAATTCCAGGGAGGGGGTAGTGTGACGATTTGTGGTCGACTGGAAGTACTATGTGTCAATATAATTTTCCAGTGTCATTTCATGATGTAAATATGTTTTTATTGTCGAAATCTGACTTATTTCAAAATCGGCAGAATTTATGACAGAGCCGTAACATTACAGGTGTTATCGCCGGACCAGTTTTCGTCATGGGGAATTTTGGCTAATTTTTATGTCTTTGAGGGTTTTCATTGCATAAAAACTAGTTAGCCCGAATAAATGAGTTCTACTTTACCTATCCATACTCATGTGAAAGTGTAGTTCATCTTTATCTGTCCTGTACGGCTGTATTTTATCAGTATTTCTTGCACATTTCATACTTCGCGGAAAACTACGTCGCCAGCTTTGTGTGCTTGTTAGTATTTGAATATGGAAATTTGACATCGTAGCGTTCCAAAACTTGTATGAGAAAATAGGGCAGATTATTTTGTACATGTCTGGAGAAGAATAAGACATTGTTACATAGAAGTTTTCTAGTTTAGGGCCGCTTTTTCTGATACTTTTCGTGGCTTGTAAAAGTTAATTAGCTGATACAACGCAGGTTTTGAAATCATTCAGTGTTCAGCCAATCAAAATCTCCGTAGATACCCACGTGATGTAAACAGGTTTGTGGCGGTCTATATGATTCTACATGACGGTAGGTACTTCGCATTCTGCCCCTTGTCTTTGACGAGATAACATCACACCTTCACTATGGGAGATGATTGATATACCAATATATGGGAGATGTCTTAGGGGAAATTCTTATCTTTGTTATGAAACAAGGATGAGTCCTTATATTCTGAAACAAGGATGAAATCCTTACATCCTGAAACAAGGATAAAATCCTTATATCCTGAAATAAGGATGAAATACTTATATCCTGAAGGATCAATCCTCATCCTGAAATAAGAATCAATTCTCATCCTGAAATAAGGATCAATTCCAAATTTGCGCCTACAGGATGATTTCACTCGTTCATTTGAGGATTTTAAGCCAAACTTATACCGTTTACAGATTAAACAACAGTTTAGACTGGTTAATTTACATTTTGGAGACGATTATATACCCGAGAGTCAAGATTTTGAATTTAGATGTCAAAGTTCACTGTGATTTCTGAATGTCATGAATAGGATATGTATGGGAGATGGCTAGTTATTTCCTATATATACTTAAAGATGCAAAATTCCTTAAAATAAAGAATGTTGAATATCCCCCTCGGGTCCGGTATTTCCTGCAACGTACGCACATAGATGATACTGCCAGCCGTAGGTGGCAGGTGGAAATTAATACGCATATAGATGATACTGCCAGTCGTGGGTGGCAGGTGGAAATTAATATGCATATAGATGATACTGCCAGTTGTAGGTGGCAGGTGGAAATTAATATGCACAAAGATGACACTGCAAATCATGGATGGCAGGCGGAAATTATTGCGTACATAGATGAAACTGCCAGTCGTGGGTGGCAGGTGGACAAAAACGCTCGTATAGAGACGATACTGTCAGTTGCGGGTGGCAGGTGGAAGCATCCTCTTATACGTAGATGATACTGCCTATTGCTGATGGCAGGTGGACACTTCCTTTCCATTCCATAAGTTTTTCTGACACTATTATCCTTAAGGATGTATGGAAGTCTTGGGGAGGCATATTTAGTTTCCGAGATCCAATCTTAATATATGCAAATATGAGAAGCACCATGTAAGCTTACTCACCCCCATTTATTTTTCTGTTGTACACCGCATCAGTGAGACAATTAATAATGTGTATATACTGTAAATAACATATCATCCAGTTCACAAATAATAAATTTCATTGTTGTTGAAAACGGTGTTATTTGGTGATTCGTGTTGAGTTGAAGAAAGGAAGCGTATCCTGCAGATTTCCATTTAACGAGTGCGATGAACGATAACCGTATCTCCTGCAGAATACGACATCCTTCTGGTATGGCGATAACGGGTATTTCGTTATCCTTGCTTGATATCCTACTCCCATGTATGCTGGATATCCTGCAAATTGGCATCCTACGAAATGAGATGTTACCCTACGTAATATCCTGCAGTATCCCGAGAGTATCCTGTGAGGGAATATCCATGGATCATATGCATGCCGCCATCTTAAATGGACCCGAGCCGTCCTAGGCATTAACCTATGGTATTCCATGTTCCATCCCTGGTATTTGACTTGAGAAATATCCTGTGATATCCTGCGGATATCCTGAGGGTTGCTGAAGATATCTTCTAGTGCTATTGGAGGCACTAAAAGAAAACTGTGTTTCAGATTATCTGTTTACGTCTATCGATATCATTGGGCGAAAACCTGGAGTGGTTTGGAGAAGATTAAAAACCCAGTACTGGCTCTTAATACCCAGAGTATCCAGTAATCCAGGCGGATCCATAACGGTACGCCTCCAGAATCGTTGACCAAGCTACTAGAGAGAAGTGTATTGAGAAGATATTAAATTTATGGGTTGTGACACCTTACGTCACTGGTGGCAGCAAAAATCGTATTATTTGGTTGATTAGTCCCATGACCTAAGATACCAGGAAATGTTACAATTTGGTGACTAATTGACAACCAACCACTTGAGAGAGGAAAAACCGTTACAATTTGGTGGAAAAACATGGTGGACTACTGACTTTTCCAAATGTCATCCATGAATCCATCAAGCAACCTAGAGTTAGGATATGGTGCAATTCTGTAGTTCGGTCAAGGAATCTCTCTCAGTCCCATAGGGCTGGACAAGAAAGATTCAGAAAATTCTTCCATTCCTTTTTAGATAGGAATGCATAATATCACTGAATGCTTTGCGCTTGGAAATCCGGGCGCCATAGATGCAGCAGCGGTTATCTACTTTCAGGGGCATAGAATTGTTCATGGAATTCCTATATAATTCCATATATTAGATCAGGCTCAAATCATATTAAATCTCAGACAGTTTACGCTGTCTCTTGTCAAAATATGATAAAAGTGAGATTTATTTTCGAAATTTAAGTGCACAAATAAAATTCTCAGGTTTTCGCACTTAGTTGAATGATGTTTGAAGTGACATTTTTGTAAAACTGTTGTGTGATTTGGTAATAAATATTACCCCCGCTGTAGCATGTGTGTCTTCAAAATATGTGGAGAAGTATGATGCGCGGGATGTCGACTGGAAGACCTTCATTTACCAAATAAGGTGATGTGATGGAGAAAAATGTCTCATGTGCATTAAGATGCATGAGCACATGAACAAGACCCTATTTTCGACAATGTTTCCGTCCATATTGGTTATTTTATGTACGTTTTTTTCGGTTTCGGTTTTCGAGGTTCGACCACACTGGAACTCAAGTGCGATTTCAGATCCAAGTGATTTTTCATGAAAACAAATTTGAATCAAGGGAGTGTCGAGGGAAGTTTTCAATTGCAGGTAAATAATCAAAGCGAAATTGCTCGCATGTTTCATTAAATCGGCCATGAAAAATGACCATATATTTCAAAGACCTACTGCATATAATAGCATTAACACCAACTTACAAAAACAACAACAACAATACAATCCTAGTACACATAAACATATGCTAGTTTTTCAATGATGCCGGCGAGACATCATGATGTTCTAAAAATATCAAATCTGTATCGCTGATCAGTATTCTTAATCCATATGATCATCTAGGGAATGGTGTATCTCAGTCACGCTTTGATTGTGTTTGTTCATATGTACACAATAGGGATCTTGAAGTACATGGGTTAATACGGTCCGCACAGGTCATACGGTTTCAACAGGCATGACAGACAGAGTGAGCTTCAGCTTGTAGTATCATAGTATAATTACAGAATGAAATACAGCAGCTCCATACCATGGAGTGACTGTTGTGGGAACATTATCACCTACAAATACCATCTTGTCAAAAACTCAGGAAGGGAATTACAACACATATAAGGGAAGTGGGAAGAGGTGCCGACATACTGACTGCGTCACATGACTTCACAGAATAGTCTTCTGGTTAACCTATTCTAAAGCACATACCAAGAATCTAACGATTCGTGATATGTGTTGTATCTCAGGTACGCTTTTATTGCACCTGTTCATGTGGCAATTTGGATGATATCACCACACGGCCCCTAGCACCGGCATAAGCGGTATTAGATACAAATCTAGAGAGCTATGATGGAAATGCTCTGACAACTCGTATACTGGTAATTGGTGAGCTGTTTCGCTGTGACAACTCGTACATTGGAGATTGTTGAGCTATATCGTCGTCAGATGTAAATGACGGCATTTAACACAAAAGACTAGTCTGTAATGCCCGATGTCGACCCAGCATCAACTTCCCACAAGTGCCAACATATATCAAAGACCAAAAGGTCTGTACAGGGGGCGGGCCTCGGGGACGAAACGTCCACCAACAGAATCTCGCCATATACAGGAAAAAATTACAACACATATAAAGGAAGTGGGAAGAGGTGCCGACACAATGACTGCGTCACATGACTTCACAGAATAGTCTTCTGGTTAACCTATTCTAAAGCACATACCAAGAATCTAACGATTCGTGATATGTGTTGTATCTCAGGTACGCTTTTATTGCACCTGTTCATGTGGCAACTTGGATGATATGACCACACGGCCCCTAGCACCGGCATAAGCGGTATTAGATACAAATCTAGAGAGCTATGATGGAAATGCTCTGACAACTCGTATACTGGTAATTGGTGAGCTTTGACACTTTGAGACCACTGCTATCCTAATTCTTCATCTTGTAACCCCTAAGAGACCAGTCACTTTAATCTCTGATTATTTATCAGTTCAAGGTAACTATATGGGTCTTCCCTATGCAGTGTTGCATCTGTTCACATAATGAGGTCATGTGATTTTGCCTTCAAGACTACTGAGCATATGGTATCGTGTCCTTTTCTGCTCCAACTGCCGCAGAAGGAAGACATGAACTACTGTCTGCAATTAACTTTGTAAACAGGTAAGATTGCAAAGCTAAGTTAAACAATATTTGCAAATAACTTGTTACGGTTCAGCACGACAGTGTATTGAGTGTTTTGCTGTGTTATCAGGTAAGGTTATGAAACTTGTAGTACTTTGTTTCAACAGGACACATATCTGAGACGAGTCTAAATTCTATAGATAAACCTTTCACTGCTTTAGTGACGTTTGTTACTCCTGGATATTAGTAATTTGGTTTGTCATTTGTTTGGGATTATTCCAAGTTGTATTTTAGGTTCAGAGGGGATTTGAGTTCTCTCCTTGTAATGCATAGTATCCTATTGAGGCTTTGGTTTAGGCTATTAATGACACAGGAGATTTGAATGCATCATTTGTCGCAGATCCATTTCTAGTTCATGGTTATGTTTATGTTTTCGTGGCTCAAGCTAAAGGTTGTTTTGATTGTTAGTCAATATTGATAAATATTACCAATTTTGGACAATTTCAAGTAAGAATGCCTTTTCTGTTAAATGAACTTAGCATATATAACAGATGTGTTTTTTGATATGTTGGATTTGCTCCATAGCCACATCATTATTTGCTAGAATAATTGAAGACATCCACGATATTCTTGTTCCAAAATATGACATTCTAATACAGTGGTTAGGTTTTCATAGATGTATAGTGTGTAAACATTATTCTGGTATTGTGTTGTAGCGAGAGTATATATATCACATGCCTACGTTTATGTTTATCTATTTATCATACAAATCTCTGTTCCGTTCAACTGTCACTGAAGGAAGACAAGAAATGCAGTCTGCAATTATCTTTTGTAATTTTGTGTTGCAGCCGTGTTCTTCCCAACCTAATATTAGAGCCATTCTCTGGCAGTATTCATCGTGGGTACGATGCCGTCCTACCAGGCATGGCATTTGCAGTCAGATCAAAATTGTTTCTAAATTATTAAGCACCAAATTTGAAACCATCTCATTTATCTGCATTATTTATATGGAATATTTATGGATTGATCTGATTAAATCTTATTCCATCCATATCACATATGCTGTGTTTGTCAGAGTTCCTGAATTGAGAAGTACTTGTAACTTGTTAACACAACCGAGTTCACTCTCGCCCATACACGTCACGATACCAACAGGTCTGACACGTGGGAAATTCATATATACCATGGGCAATACAATCTTGCAATCTTCTAAAAATGAATATCATAGTCATCTCCACGACTAAGGCTTGTAAAAAGACATTGTAATGCAAGGTTAAGTATCCCATGATAGTGAAAATCCCTGAGCATGAGGTAACCACAAAAGTTGCCAAGAGACAATGCATAGCAACCACCATGGATGAAAGGCAATTGGGGTTAAGAAGAAGCTTTTCAGTCAAATGACCAGATATTCTAACTAATTTTTGGTGGCTTGAATTTCAAGACTTATGAAAAAGGTCTTGCCATTATGGGCTGGGACATCCATTATGTTATGTTATAGGTTACTTGTTATATCCCTTCTAATTATAAAGGTAGAATACTAAACCTGCTATACCTGATTGATAGTCACTATGTAACACCAAAGTTCTCCATTGAAGTCTGTCAACCAGATGAACAAGGAATTTTGTTATGTAGTCTTGCTCATTCTTCGTTGTTGAAATTGAACCATGACGCATGTTCTTCCACTCGAGGAATTCTGAAGTGAAACATTGCGTTACATGTACAAACTAGTACAAACAAATTTCGATATGACATGGAAGACGATGTTACGAAAAGACTTCTTATACTACGGAAGATTAGATTATATATGGTTGTAAAAAATACATGAAACTATACACGAATTGCTTCTGCACAACCTGGTACACACCAATGAAAGATACATTAACCACATAGATATGTGACGTTTCAATATAAAAAAATCCCTTGTGTGACAGTAATCGATGTTGAATAAATACAAAATAAATAAAATAAATAAATAAAATAATAAGGTCGATAATTGTTTTCAGTTATTTTTCTTGAAATTTACACACTGAAATATCAGCCTCGTAAATATTTTTGGACTGATATTTCAGTATGTAAGATTCAAGAAAAATCTTATTTGGGAGATTTTTGATGGAAAACGAAAGTTAGTTTCATCAACATCACACACAAGGGAGCTTTTTTTTTACATTTTTGCCATATTAACATTACAAATCATTTAAAACAAATTCTTACTTGGTATGCTTACCTCGATCTGCATTGGTTTGGAAATAATCCGAGTGTAAAATGAACACACAGATAATAAGTTTAACCATGTTATGATGTCTGGGTTTTGTTAAACAGCATAGAGTCATTCCCGACAAAATTTGATCCACAATGCGTGCTAGCTATATCTGCATGACTATGCTCTGTGACATTGAGATTCAGGTATTTTATAACCGCTTTATCTAATCTCGTGATGTCATTCAAGCTGCACTTTCTGTTGGCCCTGATGGACCTTCATTGAGCAGTGTTAGCTGGAGGCGAAAATAAACAAGTTTCGTTCTCACCATTGGTGTGAGAAGCTGCAAGTTAGCACGGCGATATATTTTCAGGAAAATCGATGCTTTATCTCGGCAAAATGTAAACACTGTTCCCCTGTTTATAACTCGAAAAATACGAAGTGTGGTTGGAATGAAACTCCATCCTGGGTCAATATTGTAGCACATGGATTGATACATTTCAAACTCTACTATCAAACCGGTTCTATGTATAGACTATTCTCTGATGATCGATTTTTGTCGGGTTTACCCTTGGTAAACCCTACATTAGTATCACTCTTCAGTTTTTCTTTTTTCTTCTGCACATGTGTAGTTTTGATCTCCTGCCCGGAGACTGTTCTCATTTGATGCCTCTTACAACATTCATAAAAGGTATCGTTCTTCTGTCTGACAGTCATAAACATATTTACAATGCACGGTAGCTTGTGCATTTAACTTGATAATGTGAACATTATCGCAGTAAAGTTGATCTTTCCAATTTCTTTTAAAATTTGCCTTTCCATTCTATTTTATCCGGTATCATTTGTTACGGCGGGATCATTCTCCACGGTCCATTCTCCACACCCGATGTTGATCAGATCTATCGTTGTTCAGATCAGGCAGTTCGTCTTTGAGCAGTGATTGTGGTTAAGTTTATCATTTATCACAGATGAGTTCTTTTCAAAAGCTTACTTCTCTATAATGTAGACAAATTCATAATTATCTGATAATCAAAGCTGTGCGTCAACAACCTGACTGTGTGGGGAGTGATAGCACACCGACAGGCGACAGTGACCGTCCAGTCTTGAAGAAGAATTTTTTTGCAGGAAATAAATGACGGTGAAGTTGATATATCTGGGGGTGTTAAAAGCGAAACAGTCATGGAGCTGAAGCAATCTTGAGTTGATCTATTTTGCTGAAAACGGAAGTTGAAACAGGTATTGAAAACAGGAGTTTGAAACAGGTGTTGAAACAGGTATTGAACTGAAAGAAAAAAATTGAACCATACACAGTAAACTACTGCATATAACAGAATGGGAGTTTCTTTGGAACAGTATAGACTTTGCATCGGCAAACATAATATTATTTGCCACTCTATACCAAGTAAGTTATCACAGCTTATGCTTCCAATTATCTATGCATTTCTACATTACTATATCTTAAACGACACAGTGAATACAATTCAAGTAAACCCGACATCAGTACTTTAAGTACTTTGATTATTAATGTTAGCTACCTGAAAACATATTGGCCTAACTGTTGAATTTTGCAGAGAAATCTTCCGTATACATATATGCCGATTAAATTCCGTGTAGTAATTCGATTCGAAGAGGTAGTTAGTGTATTTGTTGGATGTTTATTTATTGTTTTCACTAGTGGTAATTGTGAACAATGTATAAATGGTCGTAATACGAAATATATTTGTTTTGAAAAGGCTTTTTCGACGAAACCGGTTAACAATGGATAGTTCTCGCTCACCTTCTATACATTAGTCTACTGTTTTTATTACTACGAGGAGAAACAATGACATTTGAGTTGCCGCTGTCGCATGAAGCAAACTTCACAGAATTACATAAATAGAAGCTCTCCTTTAACCCTGGAGTTGCCTGCTCCTGGACCCAGGGATGTGATTTGGTGAAATTACAAGCGTCTAGTCCGTCATTCATAATCCAGCCGTCGTCCATTAGAGAATATCCGCGTCCATAATCCAAAGACCTATTTTATATTCCATATAACAGTATTAGCACCAAATTCAAAAAGACAATCATAGTATACATAAACATAAGCTTGTTTCCTGCAAGAGAGAAGCGGTCAACAGTTTTCAATGATGCCGCAAGACATCATGATGTTCCAAAAATATCAAATCCGTATCGCTGATCAGTATTCTTAATCCATAATATTCGTTGTAAAGTCGTCATCTAAAGAATGATGTATCTCAGTCACGCTTTGATTGTAACTGTTCATATGAGTACCATGAGGATCTTGAAGTACATGGGTTCATATGGCCCCTAGCCCCGGGTTAAGCGGAATTAGACAAAAGTTACGAAACGTAGCGCCATAGATGTTGCACGCTACGTTCGTATTTTGCTATCAGCATGCGATATGTAACCCATGTCTCCCATTTTGAAAAGAACGCCCATTAAAGTGCTAATGCAGCGAAATTTGTAATTAAATAATTTGATTCTCTATTCTTTCATGATTAATTTGCTATATCCATGAGGAAAACAAGGAGAAGTTCTTATTTCAAATGGAAAAGGGCGTGCAATTGTGCTCTTAAAAGTGCGACCGTTTTCATTGGCTTTGTTTACAAAATTATTTATGATGACGTCATAAGTATGACAGATGATCAGCTTGAGTCTGGACTCTGCATGGCGGACAGTGTTGGAGGGAGGCAAGCCCGTCTTCGAGGCCAATATACTGGTTTTGTTTAATAAAATTTTTGAATTTAATGTTCATCTGGAAATGAAGTTTGACAAGGGTTTATTATTAGACATACATGTAAATGAATATAGACAATATGTATGGTCCTATAAATGAAGATACAAAAAGCCCCCCATCCGTGACCGAGCAAAGCCTACCGTGTGCAACCAGGCTAAATTGAATTCATTGCCATAGAAATGACTTCAAATTCCACTGAGCAGTTCCATTATTATTTTTATCTGGTCAAATTAATTACCTAGAATCTGGAGTCTATATAAATGTGTTTTGTACGATATTTATAAAATTTATCTGCCAGTGTCCGCATTATGTTTGCCTGCATGAATGCATATATGGCTGTACGGTGTATCACTTATCATTACACGGTTGGATTTCCAACTTCAAAAAAATAACAAAGATCGATCTTCATTATCCCCAGATTCTCAGAGATATATGTTTTCTTCTTCCCATTACAATCAACATTAAATTAGATCTAAAAACATAATATTATATGCTCTAAATTGGAATGAAATCTATCACGACGTCTGAAGCGGTCCGTCTGAAGTGCTCTCGCCGAGGTCCGCGTGCCAAAAGCGAAAACAACAGCAGGGAAGTCTTCGGTCTTCAATTTCACATTCCGGTTTTCTTGTGCAAAAAGTGAAGGCTTTATTAATAATTTCTTCCATTCACTCTAGATCTATATTCTATTTGCATTCCACAAAATGATCGGTTATGAAAGCAAATGTAAACTGTTCATAGGTTTGGGCGGTACGAGAAAAGAAAAAGCCATTCAAAATTGTTGAATAATTTTTTTTATCAGAATTTATATTTGTCATATATTTTTCTGTACTATCGGTTTAACTCATAGAGAAAGCTCTGTGCTCACTATTCTTGTCACTTACCCGGTTGTCGACATTATCGTGCATTCAGCATGCAGTTACTCAGACAATACAAACTTTGGAGATATTTTAAATAATTTCTAATGCTAGGGAAATAGTTTTGATGACAAATAATTGTATAGACAGAGTTTGGAATATATTTGTGAGTTTCGACAGCTGATGTGTTATATTAACTGATAAATCCACGAAAACCCCGTTCTGTCCTATGCGAATCAGAGAGTAACTGCATGCATTCGCCCATCTACGGTACTGTCCAGGAATTAAGATAAATAAATCATTTTAAGTGATCATGCAGGGACACGTGGTCGATTGGATTCTTTCTTTCATTCCTGGCACGTTACCATACGAAGACAGTGATGGATATTGAGAGTATTAAGTCAAAAACAATGTGAATTAAGTCTATGGAGATTGGCCTTCGCCATATGCTACGCATATCGCTTGCTTGCTCGTCGATCGGCATGTCATGCTTATGACGTCACACATACGAAAACATGGCGACCGTAGATGTCGCACTTTATCTGCTAACCCTCTTGCGTTTCGTAGCAAAATATAATATCTTCCTGTTTAAAACTCTCTGTGAAAATTTTATTAACTTAAAGCAGAAATCCCAAACCGTAAAATTTCATGATAAAAATGAAAATGACAATTTCGCTGCATTAGCACTTTCAGAATAAGGGAAACACCGTAGTAAAAAATGTGTTCTGATGCGGTGAAGTTAAATAAAAATAAACAAACAAACCTCCTTTTTGATTTCTACATCATTATATTCCGACTGCAGTTTCGAACTCAATGTTCTTTTCAAGGAATATTGTATTCCTTGAAAAGAACATTGAGTTCGAAACTGCAGTCGGAATATAATGATGTAGAAATCAAGAAGGAGGTTTGATTGTTCACAATCGATTATGATATCTTTTCTCGTAATATATCTCCCTTTTCGGTGTTTCGCTTATTCTATTCTATTTATGTAATTCTGTGAAGTTTGCTTCAAGCGACAGCGGCAACTCAAGTGTGATTGTTTCTCCTCGTAGTAATAAAAACAGTAGACGAATGTATAGAAGGTGAGCGAAAACTATACATCGTTAACCAGTTTCGTCGAAAAAGCCTTTTCAAAACAAATATATTTCGTTTATACATTAATCACAATTACCACTAATGAAAACAATAAATAAACATCCAACAAATAGACTAATTACCCGTTCGAATTGATTTACTACACGGAATTTAATAGGTATACATATATACGGAAGATTTCTCTACGAAATTCGAGAGTTGAGTCAATATGTTTCCAGGTGGCTGACATTAACAAAAATCGATCATCAGAGAATAGTCTATACATAGAACCGGTTTGATTGTAGAGTTTGAAATGTATCGATCCATGTGCTACAATATTGAATCAGGATGGACCTTCATTCCAACCACACTTCATATTATTCCAGTTATAAAACAGAGGAACATTGTTTACATTTTGTTCGAGATGAAGCATCGATTTTCCTGAATATATATCGCCGTGCTAACTTGCAGCTTCTCACACCTATGGTGAGAACGAAACTTGTTTATTTTCGCCTCCAGCTAACACTGCTCAATGAAGGTCCATCAGGGCCAACAGAAAGTGCAGCTTGAATAACATCACGAGATCAGATAACGCGGTTATATAATACCTGAATCTCAATGTCACAGATGGGAACTGATCATAGTAATGCAGATACAGTTAGCAAGCATTGTGGATCAAATCTTGTCGGGAATGACTCTATGCTGTCTAACAAAACCCAGACATCATAATATGGTCAAACTTATTATCTGTGTGTTCATTTTACACTCGGATTATTTCCACACCAATGCAGATCGAGGTAAGTTTACCAAGTAAGAATTTGTTTTAAATGATTTGTAATGTAAATATGACAAAAATGGGGAAAAGCTCCCTTGTGTGTGATGGTGATGAAAATAACTTTCGTTTTCCATCAAAAATCTCCCAAATAAGATTTTTCTTGAATTTTACATACTGAAATATCAACCCAAAGATATTTCCGAGGCTGATATTTCAGTATATAAATTTCAAGAAAAATAACTGAAAAAATTTATCGACCTTATTACTTTATTTATTTATTTATATTTTTTATTTATTCAACATCGATTACTGTCACACAAGGGAATGTTTTATATTGAAACGTCACATATCTTTGTGGTTAATTGCATCTTTCATTGATGTGTACCAGGTTGTGTAGAAGCAATTCGTGTATAGTTTCATGTATTTTATTACAACCATATATAAGCTAATCTTCTGTAGTATAAAAGTCTTTTCATAACATCGTCTTCCATGTCATATCAAAATTTGTTTGTACAACGCAATGTTTCACTTCAGAATTCCTCGAGTGGAAGAACATTCGTCATGGTTCAATTTCAACAACGAAGAATGAACAAGACTACATAACAAAATTCCTTGTTCATGTGGTAGACAAACTTCAAAGCAGGTTTAGTATTCTATCACGTTTATATTTTGAAGGGGATATAACAAGTAACCTATAACATAACATAATGGATGAACCAGCACATAATGATAAGACATTTTTCATATTAAGTCTTGAAATTCAAGCCACGAAAAATTGGAATATTTGGTCATTTGACTGAAAAGCATCTTCTTAACCCCAATTGCCTTTCATCCATCGTGGCCGCTATGCATTGTCTTTCGGCAACTTATGTTGTTACCTCATGCTCAGGGATTTTCACTGACATCCTTATCGTGGGATACTTAACCTTGCATTACAATGTCTTTGTACACGCCTTAGTCGTGGAAATGATTCTGATATTCATTTTTAGAAGATTGCAAGACCATTGCCCTTGGTATATATGAACTTCCCACGTGTCAGACCTGTTGATATCGTGACGCGTATGGGCGAGAGTGAACTCGATTGTGTTAAAATGACTGCATTACTCCATAAATATTCCATATAAATAATGCAGATAAATGAGATGGTTTCAAATTTGGTACTTAATAATTTGGAAACAATTTTGATCTGACTGTAAATGCCATGCCTGGTAGGATGGCATCGTACCCACCATGAATATTGCCAGAGAATGGCTCTAATGTTTAGTTGGGAAGGACACGGCTGCAACACGAATTTACAAAAGATAATTGCAGACTGCTTTTCTTGTCTTCCTTCAGTGGCTGTTGGAACGGAACAGAACTTTGTATGATCAATAGATAAACATAAACGTAGGCATGTGAAATATAAACTCGCTACAACACAATACCAGAATAATCGTTACACACTATACATCTATGAAAACCTAACCACAGTATTAGAATGTCATATTTTGGAACATAGCCACACGGATTCACGACGATTTACAATTAACAGCCGAATTCATGATATGGTACAAAACAGATACAGAAGATCGATAGGAATCGTGGATGTCTTCAATTATTCTAGCAAATAATGATGTGGCTATGGAGCAAATCCAACATATCAACAAACACACCTGTTATATATGCAGGATTCCCACTGACCCATGGTCAAAACATAGGGGCATAATGGTCAAAATATAGGGCAAATATAGGGATATAATGATCAAAATATAGGGCAAAATCCAGAAAACAGGGCATTTCAGCCACCTACTGGGACAATTACTTGTTAATTACAATCTCATAGGATCAGTGGTTGTTGCCATATGTGGGCCTGTACTCATCACCAGGACAGTAAAGAAGTAAAGAAGAAACACAGCACAAATTAGTTTGGACCAGGGTTTGTACACCTTGGCCATTGTCAATTTCCAGACGATTTCCATGCCAAAGATTCCGATTTCCAGGCCATTATCAGCTGGAAAAATACTATCCTAGCACATAAGGCCGGGGTCCAAGGGCCGCTTAGGCCCCTGAAAGCTCTGGAGTCCTAGATGGCTGGAGAAGCATTCTCAGTCATTTCTGGGAAATAAAACTCCAGGCTGTCATCTAAATTCAAGGTACTATTTTATATTGATTTTTCCCTTGTAATCAAATATTTTCAGTACATAAT
The DNA here is from genome assembly GCA_036873755.1 of Hanleya hanleyi. Lineage (NCBI taxonomy): Eukaryota > Metazoa > Mollusca > Polyplacophora > Lepidopleurida > Hanleyidae > Hanleya > Hanleya hanleyi. The sequence continues at coordinate 2,963 of JAVTVY010054487.1, read as the reverse complement.
TCAGATTACTGGACGAAGAGTCCCATCCATCACAGCAAGCACCAATGGCTTAATTGTGCGACAAATGGATTTAATTCCATTTAATTAAACAGAAGCCTAAAGCCATTAATCTTACAAAAGGAAATTAGGGTTACCATAATTAAGTTTATGTGAGGGTCAACAAGGTCGCTTTCTTATGTTGACATGATTATAGTTTTATTGTAACTGTTGATTGTGAGTTATCGCCCTTATATTAGACCCTCCAACTTTGTAACACGAGGTCGGTCCTCTGCTACCTGGAATTTGTTTCTGGAAAATGTCAGTGATGGATTTGGTTTCTCCAGTTTGCTACAGAAAAAGTTTGCTACAGAAATGTAGGGATCGTCACGTTTAAGTTTTTCCAGTCCCACAGATTCGGACAATCTGGGTCACGAGGTCGCGCCGAACGTGGGTGTCGTTGAACAGTCGAAATCTGGCCCCTGACTCATGACAATCACTGAGGACCTGTTGGCCTTTCGGATCCATACATCAAGGACCCGACTGGTGTTACGAATGTGTAATGACTACACTAGTAGACACTCTTTGCAAGATGTGCTGGGATGCGTTGTTTGATGAAGCGTGGGATGTCCCCTGCATATCCGTAAACTGGGTGAGTTCGTCGGGTGGTTCAAAATCAAATGGGGTCCACATTTATCATGGTTTTGTGCGAATTCAACTCACTCGTTACTGTGTCGCAATTTATATTTAGCCTAAATTCCAGTCAATTTTATCAATGTTATTAGCTTGGATGCTAGCCCTTATGTTATCACTGATTATCAGCCTATACTTGTGAATCACAAGGTGATCACATTAGTCTGAAATTATTTCCGTATTTTGGTTATGTATAATGAAATTTAGTAAATAAGAAATTAATTTGTAAACATTTGAATTTTCATAGTGTCCTATAATTGTACAATTCACCGTACTATCATTACTATTGATGCTGTTTTAGAATCAAACTGTTTGATAGAATTTATACACTCTTCAGACTTTTCATACTTTAAATCTCGTGTCAGAGTGTGTACTATTAATATGCTTATGGAGACTTTCATTAAAAGGTGCACCTTGATGGACCATCAATTGTTGACATAAATTCCAATGGTAAGCATGGAAAGTCATTGAACTATACTCACAGTGCTGGTGTGCACTATAAGCATGCATTATGCAACATTCCAATTCGAGCATGCACTGGAGTACATATCGGTCTATTTCTCACACTTAGTGGCCATGTTCATCATACTACAGTACTGCTTGTTAACATTGATTGAATGGGCTGATATATCAGTTGAGCGATTTGCCACAGACCCTAAGACATTTGTCATAATTTTGGGAATTGACTTTTCATGATTTTTTTTATTTTAATAAAATTAATCACTGCAATGTTGTTGGAAGAGAAATGGTCTTCCAGTGGAAGCAGTTAATATCATAATATACATGGTTTCTAAACCTAGGGTAGGTTGCCCATTAGCCTTTGTTCACTATTTATAATTATGAATTGTCATGCACTTATACATGGCAAATTCGGTGCTTTGTGAGCTCTAAATCTCTATTCTTAAAATATCTAAGAGACTAATTTCAAAATCATGGTGAGTGGCTGTGAATTTGTTAAAAACTTAGCTAAATTCAACTTACATGAAGATATTTGTGAGAATTTGCACACTTTTAAACTGAAGCACCTAAAATTTCAGAGGCATTTCTGGCATGGCATATTTTAATTGATTGCGATTACAGGGGAGGTTGACCCCATTTGCTAATGTACATTGTACACAGCTAATTGTAATTGCTGGGGAGGTTGACCCCATTTGTCACTATTTGTTCAAGGGGAGGTTGACCCCTTGCAGGTATGGAAATAAGGGACAGTGATCAGCAATAACTAATCAAATTTGGACACTAACCAATCCAAATTCCATAGTGATAAAACATGGATAAATATTTTGCTGATCAAATTCAAAGCTTTTAATAATGATCTCTGATCAAATTATTTTCCTTTATCTCCAACCCTGCCTTGGCCACTGTACATTGTACAAGATGGCTATTTTACAGGGGAGATTGGCCCCTTGTTACCATGATACATAGTGACTGTACATGGTATGATTTAATGACTGTGATTCCTGGGGAGGTTGACCCCATTTGTCACTATTTATTACAGGGGAGGTTGACCCCTTTTGCCATTGCACTGTATGAATCGATAAGACACTTGGGCACGTTGACCCTATTGTTTGTGATTTCATGTTTTAACACAATTTTGTGAAATCCTATCCTATCCTATCAAATCTAAAACTTCCTTATGTAACTTTTTCACATATGTGAACAGGCAACCCTAGAAAATATTGTGGGTGGCCTTATATTATGATCTGATTTTTTCACAGTATATGACATTTATCCAGTTTATATGAGGAAGACCCAATTTGTCACAGTGTTGACACAATTTGCTGCTCTTAGGTTGACCCTTATTTGTCACACTCACAGTAGTGCCACTTGTGGTTGTAAATACGGGAGGTTGACCCACTTGCTACACTCAGAGTAGTGACTCTCATGCATAGCTGTTTTAAATACAGAAGGTCCAGGGCCTGAACATACAGATTGTTTCTCAAGTGCTCTGTATCTACATTGTCTAGTTACCATTTAGACATTACTGTTCAATCCTGAATTCATGAATCCAGGACATCAGGAAATGAACCGCATGCCCAGAATGTGGATACTGCGTTATATCTCTATAATTACAGATCCTGTTGTGTCTGCGGACGATTTTGGATGTTGGGAAGCCCAGGTGATTTTTTATCCCATTCCGCTGTCCAGTCACTCCTATCCTGTTTTGGACCCTCTGCTCCATTGTATATTCATGAGATGGGGACCTATCATCGACTGGAATATCCATCATTCCTTCTTCATCAACTCCAGAATAGTCCATCAAGCTAGAGTCCTGCTGCTTTTGCTGACTTACC